>VUJU01005973.1:0-11866 GCA_009835225.1 Aphis craccivora
TGTTACTCTGTGAATTCGACTAAGAGCATCATCATTAGTATTTCTTGCTCCCGGCTTGTATTGAATCGTATATTGATATTCTTCTAGTTTGAGTTGCCAACGAGTAAGTCTAGAACCAGGATCTTTTAGATTAAAGAGTCATACTAGTGCGCGAAGATCCGTTATGACATTAAATTTCTGTCCAAAGAGATATGATTGAAATACCTTTATACATCGTACTATACTGGAAAGTTCTTTTTCAGTTGTGTTGTAATTAATTTCTGCCTTGTTCTCGAAGCGTATGTTATTGGTAAGTTCTTACCTATTGGTCCTTGGGAAAGAACACAGCCTATAGCATAGTTACTGGCATCGCACGTAAGGTTAAAAGGTTTTGTGAAATCTTGCTACTGAAGTATCGGAGATTGGATTAAACAATTTTTAATACTTCAAACGAATGTTGGCACAAATCACTCCACCTAAATGGAACAAACCTTCTTGAGTAATGTTGTTAGAAGTTTTGCGAGTTGGCCGTAGTTTTGGATGAATCGTCGGTAATATCCGGATAACCCAAGAAAAGATTTGATCTCTTTGACGTTTTTTGGAACCGGAAATTTCTGAACACATTCTACTTTTTGAGGGTCTGGTTTTACACCCTCGTTTGTGATTCGATGTCCTAGGTACGTTACTTCCTTTCTGAGGAATTCGCATTTTATGGGTCGAAGTGTTAATTTGTATTGTCTGAGCCTTTTGAAAATATCGATGAGTTTCTCTGAGTGGTCGGAGAGATCTTTAGCATATACTATGATGTCGTCAAGGTACACAACGGCTTTTCAATCCATTTAGTCCTATGAGTACCTTGTTCATTAATCGTTGAAAAGTTCCAGGGGCACCTTTCAGTCCAAAAGACATTCTCGTGAGAACTCATAGTGACCCTTGTCTGTCGAAAAGGCTGTCTTTTCACGATCTGTAGGATTCATTGGAACCTGATGGTAATCCTGAGCTAAATTAAGAGTTATATAATACTTTGATTTTCCCAACTGATCCAAAATGTCTGTAATGTTTGGTAGTCGGAAGGCATCACTCACTGTCACTTGATTTAATTTTCTGAAATCTACACAGACTCGGTATTTGACTTTTCCATTGATGTCTGGTTTATTTGGTACCACTAGTTTAGATTATTCCGTCTTTTTCTAGTGCTTCCATCTGGTCAGTTATCTCCTGCCAATGTCGTTGTGGTAAACGATACAGTTTATCATTTATTGGTTGCACTTCTACTGAGGTTCTGATTTCGTATGCAATTGCAGTGGTTGCCATAATTTTGTCACCATTTAAAAAGAATATGTCTGAGTAGTCATTGCAGAAAGACAACAAGGAAGATTTTTCTTCTTCATTATAGTACGTGGTTGTAGTGTGATGCTGGAGCGATCCGTGAGTGTTAACTCGTTTGTTTGATAATTCACGATTGCTCCTTGCCCGACGACGAAAGGTTTTCCTGATATACCTTCGTGTGGCACTGGAAATGAAGGTTGTGCAACGTTAGGTTATTCAACAGTTGTTGGAATTCAACAGTTAGTTTGTTCTCTCCAACTTGAATGTCAAGATTTGTAGACCCTAAGGTATGAATACAATGTTCTGTGATCCCTTTTGGTTGGTAAATGGTATTATCATATACCATTACTTCACCTTTGAGAGCTGAAAGTTAAATTAAATTTAAATCACTACCCGAATCGAGCAGAAATCGGATAGATTTCTTATTGGTCTGGAGGCTTTGACAGGTAATGTGATTGTTGTTGTCGAGTTTCTGTTTAATAGAAGTCATTAAGACGAATTTTGGAAAGAGATTGCGGCTGTTTTTATACTGCTTGCCGAACGTCCGCCGTTGATGTACGACTGCGATTGGTTTCCCTGGGTTTTCGATACGTTTTCTGAAGTTTCTATTCCTTTTTTAGAGTTAACGTATTTTAACTTCCGACACACTTCCTTCGTGTTACCGGGTTTCTTGCAGTACCTGCAGGTGATAGTGATAACTGTAGCCTTTGGTGGATGATTTGCTGAGTTTCCGCTGATTGATGTACTTTGCTGTGATCGGCAATCCCGTGCCCAATGCCCCATTTTTCCACAATGAAAACATGGTGCACTTGGTTTTTTGTTCTGGGTTTTACCGTTTTGTTGCTCGTTAGGTACTTCATAAAATCGTTTGGATTCTTCGAGAGATTTTCTCACTCTTTCTTCTTCGCGTGCTGCTTGTATGGCCATGTCCAAGGTTAATGCGTAGTAGTGCGTTTAGGCTCTAGTGAGTTTTTTAACGTCTCCTTGAGCTCGTTCCAAGTATTAATGGTTCGGAATTTGATCGCTGCTCGAGCTTTATTTGTTAACCTTATCATAATACCTTATAATAATCTAGGTTTTGCACGATCGTTTGCGCATGATCGCAAACTCGCATTATCAAGAAAGACTTCAAGGTCTTTTTGATTGATTCCACTGAAAGTTGAGGGTAAACGTTTTAGTGCCGTTTTTATAACCTATGGTGTCCACCCTTCTGTCTGATGTGGATAAAGATTCTGTTATTTGTGGCAAGTTTTGGACGTTTCCACTCGACGAACTACCTGTGATTTTACTAGGTTATAATAATATTTGACTTTCCCCATGTTAGGTTCTATTGTTTGGTTTTTTATATTGTCATTCATTATGCTATCAGTTAAAGTTAGTGTCCTATCTACTTCAACTAAGTTTACTAAGGTCGTTATAAAAACTAAAAGCAAATGGCGTTTGTCTCAAAACTACTGTTCTATTCGAATTTCTCCGGATCACACTCAAATGTCACGTACTCAATTGCAAAATGTTTTTACTAAGCATAAAAAAAGACAATTATCCGGTGAGACAAACTTTATTTTCAAGTTTTTAAAATGTATTCTAATGATTTCAAAATACTCATAAACGGTGCAGTTTCTAATCATTTAAATTTGTACTATCAAAATGTCCACAGATTCAAATTGTTTTAATGCGCAATGTTTGCTTATCTGATTATGAAATTATCGGTGTATCTGAAATTTGACTATCACCCAATGTCATCATATCGGAATAAGGTTTTCATAACTATGTTACTAATTGCTATGGTTAGAGCTGTAAATTTTCATGAAAATTTTCAATAATCCTGAAAATTTTTTCATTTATATTTTTTTAATTACTGACAATTTGTTAATTGTATCCCAAAAACTTAAAAACTTACCAACTTACTTAAAAAAATTAAAATACTAACTGTTCAGTACATTTTAGTCACTTAAAAATCTTCATTAATTAGTACATCTGTACATGTCATATCATGTTTACTACATCTTACATAATGTATAATTATATTATAATACCTTAACGACTTAACCTTATATATTATTTTAATATAAATTTTCAAATTTGGGTAGTGATGTCGTACGCGATCTACCAAACTTGTTTTCAAGTAGTACGCGATCTACCCAAATCCACTAAAAATAGTATTTAATTTCCGTATTTTTTAAATAATAATACATATATATTATTTTTATTATTGTTTTGGTTAATTATTGTAAGGGATTCCTAAAGTGATATTGCTATAATAAAGATACTTATTTATAAAAAAAAATTAATAATTTTAAAATATAATATCATAATATTATCAATTTTAAGTCATAATAATAATACTTATGTATATAATGATAGATTTTTCGCATTTATTCTAATATTAATAGATACACAGTGTCGAAGTTTGATTCATATGACTCACGGCTATATGTTTGCCTAATAATGCTCCAGATAGAGCATGCGTTGAAATATTTTTTTAGTCTCGACTTCATGTTTATAGTTACACGTCAGTCATGTCGTACTTTTAATACCGTCGTTTTGTATATAAGTGTTATATTGTAATTTTTGTTTTCATATTCAATAATTTATTCTTACACTTAATATTATTACTTAGGAGGTGATAATACATCTTTAAAAGTATGAAAATAATAAAAGTAAATAGGTAGTTGTATATTGTATATTTGTATAATACTTTAATATATAGTTATTTTATATAATTTATATTTTGTACTCCTCACAGAAAAAAATCGACTATACATTTAAGGAGGGGGAAGAGATTTTAGTAAATTTATAAGGGGGGCGTAAAATGAAATGGTTAAGTGAAACCACTGGTCTAACGAGTAGAGACGGTGATTGTGGCGAGTTGGTGAAGGCGATGTGTTTGGACGTCAGGCTATCGTATTAATTGAACTATAAAAGGGAAATCATATAAACGTACAAATAAATAGTCGTAAATTATCAAGATAATTTGGAAATTTGGAAATTCGGAATAACCAGTAGATCGCCTATTTGGGTAGATCGCGTACGACATCACTACCCAAATTTGTTTAAATCATATGAAAATGTATATAGTTCTCTTCTTCCTATAATTGGTGTACTTAAAACACATTTTATTTCATCAACAGTGATTGATGATGATGTTTCTTCAATGAGTGGAAAAATGCAAGAATTTGTTGATGGCTTCTTTTTCATAAACTTCATACAGTACTCTGAACAAGAAACTTTTTGTTCAATCAAACCAATGTATTGCTTAGTTTTTTTTTTTTTGAGGACATCTCAATTACTATAAAATCTCCTACTTCTAAAGTGGTCATATTTATATGATCATCAGTGACAATCATTTCTTGTTGATTTACAGTTGAGTTTTTTTATGGTTGGTTTTCACAGTCTTCTTGTATATCATCAATGCTCGAATCTGATTCAAGTATACGTTTTTTTTTTGTTCTTGGATACTGAAACAATAGCTGATGAACTATCTAACTGATTGTAAGAAAACGGATCAACAGACATATTGCTTGATGAATCGTCACTCAATTCTGAATCATTTACATTTATAGTGTCTATATCCAAAATCTGTTCTTCTGCTGAGGTAGATGTTATTATAAGTGATGATACAGTTTGAACAGTTGTAGGCTTATTTTCAAGATTTTTTCGTATTTTTTTTTTTTTTTTGCACGGTCATTCGTCAGACAATTTATGTTTACTGTATGAATATAGCTGTAACTGCTAAATGTTCGCTCACATGCGGCTGATTTGGGGGAAGCTGTACAATTTTTGTAGCAATTTTGGAAAGCTGAGATGAAGAACATAGTCCATTCCACCATGTAGTTGCAGATACTTAATTTACTATATTCCAAACAAATTCTTTACTCCATCACCCTTCTTTTACTTTATGCTGACAAATTCAGTCAACACATCAATATTATCAGTATACCTTGCAACATTAGATATATATTCAATTCCTTCTATTTCTTCTTCAGGCATTACATTTTTCTCATTAACATTGGATCTAACAAATGAGCTGCCTTATGTATACTTTTAGAACAAAAATCTGTCCTTTTTTTTAAAAAAAAATGGCATTATTGTACTTGTCTTGTCATATAATATATGAGACGGTGTTAAAATTTGTTCAAAATTATTTTTAATATCCATGAAAATTGTTGGTACTTAACTTAATTGATGTATCGCTTTCAATTTGAGTTATCCAATTAGATATGGGTTTCAATATATCATAAAGTTGTGTGGTTGTATTCCAAAATGTGTCGTTGAGAAGTTGTATCTTGGTTTAATTAGATAACAAATATTCGGCTCGTTCATCAATAGCAACAGATCTTAATGCACTTCTGTTTTTAATAATACTATTTAAGAATATTACATGAGAGCCCCACCTAGTACATACTGGAAGTTTTAAAGTAATTTCCTTGTCTACTTGTTTTTCTTTAAAAATTGCATATAATCTGTGTGAAAGAATTATTTCCTTAACAATTTCTTTTCCTTTATTAACTATAATTGCTATTGACTCTATTAATGAAATATCTTTAGCTAGTAAATTCAATCCATGTGCTACACACCCATAAGGTTGCAAATGATTATATTTTTCTTGTAGTATCTTCCAAGCTCCTTTCATATTTTTAGCATTATCTGTCACTATCTCCAGTACTTTTTTTGGCCCGACCGATCTAGTACTACAGATATTTTTTATATATATTCTTAAATATATATAGCTGTATGTGATTCAGCTCCTGTAGAAGACGTTTTATGAAATAAAGATTTGGGAGTAGTAATAATATAATTAATGATAGAATCTCTACGAATATTGGTCCACCCATCAAACATTAGACCAAAACAAATCTTGGAGTCAACTTTATTCTTTATAATACTAAATTCTGATTCAAGATCATTGTTTGAAAGAACATAACACGATGGAATTTTCCAAGCTCGACGGATTTTATTGAAAAATAATTTCCAGTGTTCATTTTCAACTGCATGAAATGGTGTACTACTTGGGTAAATTGCTCTGGCAAAATGTTGGTCAATCTCAATCTAAAAATATTTAATAACCTCAGGTCTCAATATTATAAATTACCATCTTAACTCTTATCCTTACCTGTTCATTGTCGTTGATTGAATTCACAAATTGTATTATACTCATTGGTACATTTTTTTTGAACGGATGATGTGGTTATATTTACTGAATCAGAGTCAGAGTCTACATTTCTACGTATATGTGTTAATTGACTTAGACCCGACGTTTGCGTAACGATTGGTGGACATTTTAAACATTTTTTTAATAAATGTTCAAACATCCTAGTGACATTTATAACTGTTTTCCATTTGCAATAGTTACAAATATACATCTCTTTTCTACTACCTATAACACCAAGTTGGTTAGTTTCCAGAGTAAAATGAAACAGCGCACTTTTTAATTTTTTACTAATAAATAATAATGTTTTAAATAAATATGAATTTAGTCAAACATGTTCACTGCACAACATCTAAGTTTACACACAATTCACGCTTTTATCCATACTGGCTAATTATTTGGTAATCAGTAATCACTTACAATAAACAACAAACATACCCACAAATAGACCTATAAATAGAATCATAAAATATTCGGAATATTATCAGTTATCACTTATCATTATCGTTATTATCACAGTCTTTATTATTATAGTTAATTATTACGAAAACTGCAAATTTCAGTCATTGAAAATTTTCAGAAAATGAAAAAAAAAAAAAATTTCAATTGAAAATTTTCAAACTCACATCTCTAGCTATGGTACTAGGTACCTAACTCAAAAACAAGTAGCTGTTCTAGAGGCGGCGGTGTTTTATTATCTGTAAATAATAAATATTATTTCTATATGATATTGTACCCATAGTCCGGTGGAGCATTTATTTGTACTAAAGAAAATAAATCTTCCTTACATTTTAATAGTTAATGTTTGGTGTTAACTTTCTGTCTCGTTCTGATATCGCCAACTATAATATTCATTTTGACATAATTAGCAACTTATTGTTTAGTGTTCCATATGTAATTATGATTGGGGATTACAATATTCTCAAGCTACATTGGCTACCCAGTCTTATAGGTTTCTCCCTCAATCTATTAAATTTAAGTTTAACCTAGTCGGAATTTTTATCAAAATTATCTTATTTAAATATTTTTTTATTTAACCCTATTATAAATAATAATGGTTTAATTCTAGATATTACTAGATATATCAGTTAAAAAGTCGGATTGTTTGCTAACATCAGTTAATTTGTTTCTTTCCTTATTACTGCAGACCTATTGATTATAACTTATTTATAATTTGTTTAAAAATTTTAATATTAATGAAGCTGTCGATATTTTTTATTGTATTATTTACATGATTAATATATTTGTCCAAAAATAATTAAGTATCAATATAATTACCTGATCTGGTTTAAAAAAAAAAACTTAAAAAACTTAATTTTTAAGAAAAAAATTGCGCAAAAAATATATTTCAGTCGATTATCAACTTTCCAATAATAAGACATACAACGTAATTTAAAAATGTATTCTAATAAATTTTGGAAATTTTTCAATAATATACGTAGTCAATTTCTTATCTAATAACATTTATTTATACAACAACAAATTTGATACTTCTAAGGATATAGTCAATACTTTTCTATACATATTTTTCTAGTGTTTTCAACGTTATCAATAATATTAATCAAAACTATAAGCTGTAAAACCAACCATAGCCCTTATTATATCTATTTAACACCTATCGCTGTCTACTGGTACTTTTCTGGATGCATGAAAAATCAGTGTTATTCATCATATTCCGATTTCCTGCTGTTTAATATTTATAATTATCGACCAATTTCAGTACCTTCTAATATCTAATATACCTAAAGTATTCGGATCTATTATTATCTTCAAAAGTAATATCCATTCTTAGTAAATATAATAGTAGGCGTTTAACATAGTTTTCGACGTAGTATGAGTAAATTTACAAACCTGCTCGTTTTTCAAAATCTTTTTATCTGATGCGCTCTTGGAGCTAGTGTTGACATTGTCTATACTTATTTTGCTAAGACTTTTGATAAAGTTAAACATTATATTTTATCTACAAAACTAGAAGAAATTGGAGTCTTTGGGCCCTTTCTAAACTGGCTTATTTCTTTTATTCATGATCTTTTTCAATTTATTTCTTACAAAGGTTTTATGACTATTCCAATTCGTACTATATCTGAAATTCCACAAGGATACACATATTTTTGGGATTGAGCGTAAGGTTAACAACCCTACTTCTTAAAAATAATTATGTTAAGAAACAATAAAATCTTGATTAAAGATTAAACAGACATAATTATTGGAAATTGGAACATACGTTCTCTCTATAGGGCTTGAGCTTTGATAATGTCCCTATCGTGTATTGAGCGATATGGAATGGATATTATTACCTCAACTCAAGAAGTGAAATGGGCAAGCTCGGGAAGTTTGAAAACTCAAAAAAAGACTTTATATACAGTGGTGGAGACAAACATGGATGTGGGGTACGCTTTTTAATACGGGTCAACATTGCGCTAAATATAATATAATAAAACGCGCTACCTTTGAAATGTGTGCCGTCAATTATTTTATTCAACCGGTCCGTGTGGAACTCTCTTCTCTGCCTCTATCGCGTCGCATAACCCGTGGTCTCCGGCTACGGCCGCCGACGGCGACTTTACGACCAGTCAACTTTTATCCACGGTCGAGCGTGATTCATCGCGCGTTTGCCCACTGTCGTGTGGAAGTTCATCGTGCGACCCCTTTTCACTTCCGGACTTGAGTCATAGTTCGGCGTGAGACAACACAGTGTGCGGGTGTTGTTTTTGGTCCCGTTAGGCGGTGAACCGTGTAAGTGTGCGCCTTTTTTTGTTGCCGCCCTCGCCACTGCCGCCGCCGCCAGTGGTTACGCCCGTCGAACCGATATCTTATTATAACGTTATACCTATGTATAGAGTTATATAATATAATATAAAATATAATATAATATAAATCTCATTCGCTTGATACATGAGTAGTGTAGCTATCATTGTCTTTATTACATACAGTAAAATCAGGATCATTATAGGTATCGTCAATTAGATTATTTTCGTCGGAATCAGAATCAGATAATTCGAAATCGGAATCGATTAAAAGTTGATTAATTATATCATCACTTACATTCATGATAGATGTATCAAATTAAATATTAGTAAACAGTAAGATATGTGTATAATACGCTTTTATGTATTTTAGTGACACACCATGACAATATAAATTCGTTTGTTTATGCGATTTCGGATATAACCAATTACTGATTACGATTATGATTCACGTTTGTAGTATCATAATATTGTACATGTATTATCAAGTAATAACATCAATCAACGTGGTTTATTATCAAAAATGTTCAGTATGCCATAACTCCTTCAAATAAAATATTTTTCGTGTGCTATCAAAACAGGCGTGTAGTGGACACACTGTATAATTGTATTACACATTAAAAATCCTAATAAATGAGATGAGAACATTTAAAAAAAAAAAAATACAAAAATAAAAAAACAAAAAAACATTTCTCATTTCTCAAACTCTTATGAGAACTCAATTCATAAAAAAAAGATTGCCCGAGCTCTCATATGGAATCTCATGGCAGGCAAGTGAAGTTTTGGTGATATTTTATATGAGAGCTCGGGCAATCTTTTTTGTGAATTGAGTTCTCATAGAGTAACTCATTTATTAGGATTTTTAATTTGGATTATTTTTAATTAGGATTTTCAGTTGCCTGTTTTGGCAGGCAATTGAAATTTTCAAAAAAAAACTTTGTCAGCCAAGTTTTTAAATTAATGAGAAAATAGCATCTATTTTAAACCATGACGCTACTATCTATTTATACATGACAATTTGCCTACGAATTTCTACTTATCCTTAATGACTTAAAGTTATTGATTATTAGAAGACATGTCTGTTATAGTAATTTACACTTATTTTGTTTTGAGGATTATCTCTTAAAAAAGAGTAGGTAGCGATTCCATCATACGAGGGGGACCCTAAAAGACTGTTTGTATTCTTAAACATGACTTATTGGAGAGACATCGAGTTTTGACTTTTAGCAAAGAAACGTGTGTTTCTACTATAATTGATTAATTTTTTTACTAATAAGATATTTCACACTCTCTTATTCTTGCATTCCTGTATTAATTATTAAATGTAAAAATGTGTCATCACATCATAAATTTAATATCAGTATACGGACAGTACGTGGTTCATAACAATATAAACGATGATGAATTCTATAATAAATTTACATACGCTTAAAATAACATTGTATGTAAATTTGGTACATAATACATATTTATTATTCAAATTGAAATTAATAATATATATTTAGCATCCTTAGTGTAAGTTAATTTAAAAACTAAAATATTATTAATTTAAATTAAAATAAATTAGCTATTGATCAATGGACCAATCAGAACATGGCAAATGTGTATATACAGCCCAAGAGCGAAAACATTTGTAAAATTAATGTTCGATGTTGGTGTGGATATGATAATTTACATCATCATTGCTTTTGTCGTTGTTGTATTAGACATCTTAAGTATAATGGATGGAAAAAACTTTTCTTATCTCAAATCAAACAAAAACCAAGTATTCAATTATAATAAATTACATAACAATTTTTAAATCATGAAATAACAAATTATTTACTTTTAATAGATTGAAAAATAATAAAAACCTAATGTAAGTAATAATTACTAAAAGATAAAATGATGATACAACAATAATGAGAAAACATTGGACATCAGGAGATAATTTATAAGCTTTCAGAATTCAGAAGCAAATAATATCTATTGTTTGTGGTACGAACAACTTACCAAAAGAGATAAACCTTAACTTTTTATTTTTGTTTTTAACCGTCTTTATATATTTGTATTTATTCCACAAATATATTTAGCAGCAATAAAACTATAATGACCTTTTTAAAAAGGTATAAGTATAACATATATTTTTATAAATACAGAAAATGTATAACCATATAAATAGGTGGAAAATGAGAGTTTTGGATCCTATTCCCTGATCCCGCTGATCCGCCACCGCGATCCTCATATCTTCGTTAGCCGCTGTGTTACCCCCACCCCCCGAACACCACCGTCGTCGTAGTAACCAGAGTACGTATATCATATTGTTGTATACGCACCATATTATTGTACACATCCCTCAAATATTCGAGCCAACAGTTATTATATGTTATTAAGACTTATGCTATCTATCCATGAAAACAATGTTGCATTTCACTCACGGTTTAATTATATCTTGAACCCTGAATTCACTGCTGTAGAAATGTTAACACATATTACCGATATATCACCATTTATATTTGAAAAAATTCCTGTGTAACAGTATAAGTGACCACCTGTCACTACAATGAAATTTATTATTGATTGCGCCGGGAACGCTCAATTATAGCGCGTGAGCCCGGCTGCTTTTATAATATATTACGCGCACAGGTTATAGTTACATGCAATTTACTATATGTATATTTAT
>VUJU01005974.1:0-11860 GCA_009835225.1 Aphis craccivora
TTAAAATGAAAAAAATAACAATAGAAAAAGATTTTTTTTCTGACAAGAATATTGTTGAAATATGAAAATAAAAAAATTTCAAGATTTGAATTCGTTAAGAGCATATTCTTTAAAATTTTACCATGTACATAATAAGAATAAGTAGTACCTATCTAATATTAATAATAATAAAAAAAATTGACTTGAATTTGTATATTATATATATAATTAATTGAGATTTTTATGTACAACGTATAGTGAATTATACATAGACCTGCAGTTAGTTGTTACAGGTCTATGGAATTATATTATACATTAAAAACAAAAAAACCATATTTTTAGCTATACCAGTTACATTATAGAAAGTCTTAAGCATGTAAAAGTTAGAAGAAAATTATGTTTTTTTTGGAAACTAATACGGGACTCAGTTTACCTATACCCTTTTCACACCTGGGACTCAGTTTACCACAAAAATGGTATTTCGGACTCAATTTACCTAGCCCCGGAATTCGCTTTATTTTATTTTTTTTATTTCAGGAATAATAGTCCCAATCATTTTATAAAAAAATTACTAATAATTATTATTCAGCTTGTTGTTTACAATTGAAACTTATTAGTTTAATAAGTATATAATTAGTAGTTATAATCACTAAAATAAAAATCACACATGCCAGATTTAGATGATAATGTGACTATGTGAGATGTGTTTCCAAAATTTATTATAAAAAAAATGGTGAACACAAAAGAATGAATTTTTAAATTTTGAATGTAAAAAAAATGTGGTTAAAAATTAATGCGCAGTAGGTACACATTATACGTTTATTATTATCGGTAGTGTTAATTATTGTTAATTGATACCTATGCATAATATACATATCGATTTTGTATAATACCTATTAAAATTTATTGGTTAGTACTTAGTATATTTAACATAATTAAAAAATTAAATTTTAATATAGTAATAGAAAATTATAATTATATACATAGTTAAGATAATTAAGTAATAAAAAATATTCAACTTAGATTTAGTTTTTACTATTTTCACTTTCGACCAAAAAATTAAGCAATGGGTTAAGTATAAAATATTTTTTTCTATTAGTCTGATAATTTAAAATTGTTTTTAATGCCTGGGGGGTTATCTTAGTATAAAATAAAATTGGTTTTTTTTTTTTTTAAAAAGGAGTCGTTTGTCTTAAATAATCAATATGCAATAAATACTATACATCATTACACTTAGATAGTTGTTTGTAAATAATATATTTAATTATTCATGAGATATAGTTAATATATATCATATATACCTATAATATATATGGTTGGTTAGTATAGTAATCATCCATCTTCCAAGGTAAACTTGGACCGATATTTCTTCGTAAAGTATATTTTGTTATTATTTAAAACAAAAAAATGTTTTACTGTGTAAGAAAATGTATTACTTCATTTAGACCAAAAGTAAAACATATAATTTAACAAGAAGAGATGTAGTAATTTACTAATATATTTCTATTAAAGTTTGTTTTTTATAGTCTATATTATAATTTTAGGTTTGGTAAAACAAAATCTTCAAAATATCGTTATATGAGACAAATTATATACATTATTCCTAAACACATGTCGTCGCGTTAAATTGGAACTACGTAGTGTATTCAAGTATGTTTTTAATTGCTACATGGTTTGCAAAGTATATTTTCATTCTCAAGTAGCCAGTAAGTAATTATTTTATTGCAACGCATTAAAACTCCATTAACTCGCGATTTAAAAAAAAATATTTAACATGAAATCATTCACTTACACTCTGTGTTTTTAGATTTTTATAAATAATTCATAGCTTTTCTTGCGTTCTCACATTTTAAATAGTGAACCCAAATAATAGCAAATTGACCACTGGATGTTTATTTATTTATTTAAACGAGTAGAGCTCAATGAAAAAATTATTTATAACATAAAATATTTATTAACATACGGTTGAAAATAATATTCCATAAATTCTTCATATGAGTATCTAACAAATTAAGTAGGTAGGTACGTATGAATATTGAATATATAGTAATACAACGGAGTGGATTACAAAATAAATACTTAAATAGCCGAAATTTCTGGAGTATAATTCGATGTGACTAATCATTGATGATTTATCGTAAATATTTATTATATTATTTTTTAAAATATGTTATGTCATAAAAAAAATGTTTTTAATCAACTGACTTATTTATGTATTCATTGTATGTAGGTAGTAGTATACCTACAGGCATCGCCGTTTTTAAACCATGCATAATATATCAGTAGTGACTTATAGGTATCGAATTAAATACATTTAAGGATGTTTAAAAAAATAATTTTTATATTAATTATAATACTATTAACTGGCTGAGAAGAACATCACAAATATGCACTAATTCTTATTTAATTAAAGTTCATCATATTAATTAATATTAAAAAAGTTTGAGAGATTTAATTCTATTTTACGCATTACTCATTTCTTTGATAATAATTGAATAAAATAAACATTCGCTGTTTTTATTACGGCGACTGTGGATTGATTAATTATTATAATAATATATTGGATGAAATATTATAAAACTTTTTTTTATAGTACCTATAATTGAAATTTGGATTCACAAACACTACAATTATTTCAAAACCATAAATATTAATACTAATATATTAGTATTTTATGTTTGGATAATTGTCTAAATATAATAACTATTAAATTAAATTTACTACCATTTTATATTTCATATAAAATCATTAGGTATTAAGGAATTTACAATTATTTAGAAACAGTAAAAAAGTGTAATTTTTATTTAATAAAAGTTTACATTACTACATGACACTCCTTAAATTATATAAAAATATTTATATATAAATATGAAGAAAAATGATTTTTAAATAAACTTGTCCTAAACATTTAAAAATTGAATGTTATGTTTAATGTTATAATATAATATTATATTATACTTATTTTTTTAGTTTTTTTTATATGTAAATGTAAAATTACGAGGGGAAAAAATAGTTACTACCAGATAATATAATATTCTGATGACAGGTATTAAACCATTTTTGGTGAAATAAAAATTGTTCTACAAGCATATTGACTTCAAAATTAAATTATTTTGGAACCCATTAAAAGTTGTTGTTGATAACATTCAAAGTTGTTTGCAAATATAAATTATTGAGTTCAAAGTGATAAATGTTAACCGCTTTTCATGATAGCCATAATTTATGGTTTTGTTTTATTTGAGTCTCTGCGAAACAAAATTTAGCAAATAAAATATTTTGCTAAAAAAATGTTGACCGTTTTTGGAAGCACGTATATTTGTGAGCAAACTTTTTCATTAACGAATTATCGAAAAAACAAATATGCTTGGTAATTAACTGATGGCCCCTTTACATGGTGTATTGAGAATTTCTATATCGAAAATATAGATACTAAGAATAGCGATAATGGGTTCGAATAATCCGAATAGTTAAGAAGAACTACTATATTATTTAGAAAATGTTAATCAATTTTATTAATCTATCAGTATTTATAATTTATAAATGCGTCATGTTTTTCAAACATGTTTATATTTGTTTTGGTTTTATAGAATTGTACACGCGTGTACTAACCTATCTACATATGTATATGAATTATCACAGTACATTGCAGCAGCTGCAGACACGTATTAATAATGATGCTATGGTTGAAAGATAGGTAGTATACGACTCAATATCTCAATACCAAAAGAGTATAATATATATATGTATATATAGGTATCTATTTTTTATTTTATTTTATATGATTTATATGGACGTTAACTTACTACGTTAAAACCCGTGTATATACCGCTCTGGGTGATAGTTCCGACAGACGGTTAGTATAGACTATAGGTGTATAATGTATAATAATATATAGGTACAGTACTTTTTCCGATCATTATTGCATGAGATATGTAATCGCGAGACTGGCCGTCGGCTTGCGCGTTTGTATAAAAATATGTAATATTATTGCTTGTTGTAATCGCTTTTTTTATTTCTTGTATTTTATTTTTTATTACGGCACCTACATAATTATTATAATAATAATAATTTTAACTATATGTGCCACAATACAAAACGTTTGTACCCAAACAATTTTTGTGACGTGTACAATATTCGTGAATCTGTTTGGCACAGCACCTGGTGAACATTAATATTAATGTTAATATTAATTCACAAAATATGTACGCATAATATAACCATACCGGACGTGGTAACTATACGCGTAATACGCGTTATGTATATTATGCAGACGTATACAAATCTCCTACAGTGTACACAACAGAGCTTAAAAGGTATCTTCGAAACGCTAATCGCTAGGTCCGAGCGACTTGTTATTATATTGTTTATCATGAACAATAATATTCATATATTACATGTAAGAAGTAAACATTATATTACAGATAGGACGATGAAAATAATATTACACATATTACATTGTTATAGATAGTATTTAGCGGTATCGTATGGACAGTGAAATCGTACTTTAATTAAATAATATTATGTTTATTATTACAATACATTTTCAATAATTATGATAAAAATATTTATCGTGCGATAAAAGGTCGAAATTTACAGTTAGTCAGTTAATATATATTTAGAAAGTATATTTATTAAATATTGTACTTTTACACTTAGACGCGTTATTTTCAAATAAATTAAAAAAATAAATAAATGAAAAATACATTTGGGTATTATGCACAACATTTGAAAGTTACCTATCAATGTAATATTTGCGGAACTTGATGTTGTATTTCGGTGGCGTACTTAGAATTAGTCTTTATAATAGAGAGACGTTTTGATTTCAAAATTTTTCAACAGTGAACTATACAGATAAGATATAATTACACCTAGGTATTATATAAGTATTTATAAAGTAGGTTCAATTGGCAATATATTATTTGGTGAAATAATTCTTCTCCTTCTTTCTAAATGAATCGTTGATCTTACTTATCTATATAACATAATATTATTATACCATACATTAATATAATATCATAGCGATCGTCGCGTCTCTTCCGTCATCGTTCGGACGAGGAATGCAGTTTTTTGGATGTTATTACAAAACTTGAATGTAATTGATACATGTATTATACAATCAAACGGGTGACAAAAACATCTATACTTATTGACTATAGTAGATTACCTATAGGCTATAGTAGTATACACAATATTAGAGAGCCGAGACGTATGACTATCAGTCATAATAATAATATTAATAAATGTGATGTAAACGAGTTAAATCTTAATACATCATAATATTGACTATTGAAGGACTATAATCGATAATAATACCAGCATACGTGTAGTGATTTATATAGGTATTATAATACAGACTATACGAGATATGTGAAGTGCGTATATTAATATATGATGTGTTTTATCACCGTATGATTTATGCATGCGATGATATTAAATGTTATAAATTATAATTTACACAAATCATACCCGTATAATATATTGTAAGTTCGCGCGTGTCAGAAAATCATTAAATTAAAAAAAAATCGTTTTGAACGATAGTATAATGTTTGTATCTTCTATGTACATTCAAGTCATTCAACAGATAGTTTTCCCACGCGCATCGGTTAAACGTATATCGTAAAATATGTAATATGTATAATAATAATAGGATAATATATAGATGTATGCGAGTCCATTGAAATTTAGCATTGAAAATTCAATTACGCATTATAATATTAATTATAACCATAATAATAAAAGTAAAAATACGATTTTGATTTTTATGAAATGGTAAACCTAATCACCGAATATTTACCTGTTATTAAAATACAATATACACAGGTATATAGGATAAGTAAAAAAAAGTTTTATGTTTGAAAAATATACATTGTAGATTTAGGAAAAAGAATTCATAACTTTAAAATGCAATGATAAATTAATAGCTAAGTTATAGTGACTGTTTAATACTTTAATTTTTTAATTTCATTAATATCTTTCTAAAATAAAATTTTAAATACGTTGTACATTTTAATTATCATATGTCATGCAGACCATGTACAATGCATGTTATATTTATATAAGATATATTTTCAAACTTATGTACATTTTTTTAGTTCTGTATCCAAATTTTAAATGTGCAATATTTTACGTATACCTACCTAAATATCGAGTATTCGAGTACAGAACATATGTAGCTTTAAAATTGTTTAATTTCTGGAAATTAATTCAATGGAATTATACTTTTGAAGTTTAATAACTATAATATTAGTTATAATAATTAATAAATAGGCATAATCGCATAAAAAGTTATGATTAATTATATTTATCAAAAAAAATCAAAATTTATGGTTTTACATTTATGTATGTTTTATATTTTAAAGTGTATAATATGATGAAATAAAAACAATATCGTGGTAGCCGGTAGGTATCAAAATACACACCATTGGGATCAAAAATTCATAAATGACATGTGCCTTGAAAGGTATTTCACGGGATGAACTAAAAAATCATAGTTTTGCTTCTATTATTCATAATTTAGCCGTAACTTATCTGATTAGTATGTTGTTCAAGAACAATAATTTAGGTTTAACAGTGATGATGGAACCATATGAGGAGGTGGTTCTCATTGACCCACAAAAATATAATAATATAAATATAAGATACAAAAATAGTATCTAAAATATATCTAGTTCCTATACTTCCTAATTAAACTTGAAATTTTTAATTTTTATAAATTTTACGCAAGAATAATATCAATAAGCTGCCTTATTTATTTATATGTTGTTTCAAAAATATAATTAGAATATAATTGTAATTTAAGTGCGTCATTTAGACATTAATATAGAAGAAATTGAATCGTAAATATCGTGCTGCACTCGACTCGACAAGACTGGAACAAAATTGTATTGCGTACATGCCCAAGTAAATAATAATAAGAATATAAGTAAATTATAGAATGTAAGATTTATCAAATTTGGTAAGGTATGATTCAGGAAACGCATGCTAGTGCAATAAGACTTGGGATAGATGTTGTGGATGATGATGGATATGTGTTATTAGCAGAAAAAACATAAGTCGCGCGCCCGGTAAAAAATGGAGACTAAAAATTACTAAATAATCATGGCGCGAAAGTGTTATTCGGACAAATATAGATACTTAGCTTTCCAGTTTTATAAATCTTCACCCGGGGCAGTGGCGCACAGTAATGTTATAATAATAGTTTTTATGGCATACATTCCTATAACACTTTTTAAATGACCAATTAGCATTGTTGTACGACTCGGCGATGAAACGGAGACGTTATTTCAATCGTTATTAATTTATCATTTATTTTACCACGAATTATTTTTCATCGACGGCGTCTATATTTCTATTATATTATATAATAAGTATATTAGTTTGCTGGCATGTTTTGGTCTCATCTTCTATAGAATAAATAATACTTATTTAATACACCGTGCAGGTTATTTATATATCTAGTATCTACACGGATACATAATATGATGTGTGAGCGGGCATGATAAGTATTATGTGTTAGTGTATGTTGGTATTTATGAATTTTTGTGATTTCTAACGCTACATAATATGCAATTTTAAAATTTCAAAGTAAAATTAATATAACAAAACAACGGTTTTAAATGATATGATTAAAATTAAATGCCCGAACTTTTCTTAACAAAATCTATAGTTACATTTTGAAAATTAATTTTTTTTTAAGTATCTCACTGAGCTCATTCTTGCAAGTTAATTAAGTCTGTGTCCGTCCATAGGTGCGCAACCTATTCGTGTTGTTTTTTAAATTAGAGTAATATTGTTGATATTATTGATTTAATATAAAAAATAAAAAAATTATTTTTCAACTAAGAATTTGTCGCACAATTTCGATCGTTGTGTAAATAATAATTTGATATATAAACTTATAATTCCCGATTATATTTATACAGCACCAGAAAACTTTTCCTATCTAAGTTCATCGTTCGCGTTTATTTATGAGCACATATACATATATTTTTTATTATTCTTGTTACAGCATGAATTGAAGATAGCACATAGTACATTTCTATTAATACAATAATACGTTAATTAAAAAAAAGCTTTCATTTTTTTTTTTTTAATGTCAATTTAATTTTAAATACAAAATAAAGTTTCATATCTGACTATATATATAAATGTGAAAATGAAAATCAATGTAAAGCTTTGAGGCCTATGTTTTCGGAAATTACTGAACGGATCGTAATGATTTTTTTTTGTATTGAAGAGCTAATTGCAGAGAAGGTTTATGGCATTTGATCGATTCTCTAACTTAATAAACAAAGGAGTTATCAATAAATTATTATAAATAATGGCCTGATACGTAGACTATTATTATTATTATTATTTTATTTTCGGTAACCATAGTAACAATTTGTTATTATTATTTCTTTTCCCCGTTTTTGTAACATTTTTCACTGATGAATCGCTCCTATAGAGAAGATACTTATGTAAATGTAATGATATGTAATGTAATGACGTCACTGTCCAGCAAGAAATAAACTATTTATTTCTATTTATTATTTATTGGTTATGATTGTATATAATAGTTGTAGACCTGTTGTTATATTTTGTCAAAACGCTCAAAACCATAACAATAACAAAAATAAGAATTAGCGAAATAAGTCAATGTCCACAATAAATCTCAAAATCACAGCAATAGATTAACATAACAATATGAAAACCACGAGATGGCATATTATTGTATTTTAACCACTGTAGTAAAAAAAATTTGATATAAATTTGAAACTTAAGGGTTATATATTATAAACTTACGTATACATCTCGCAGGGTCCGCAATCCGCCCGTGGTGGATTGCCTACATGATAATCTACTTGCATAATCATAAGAATCTCACGAACAACGCCAAGCAGAATGACTATAATATTATTACTTGACTAACTCACTGACTAATAAACGTAGTCTGAACAATGATAGATCGATGCTTGCAATTTACACGATACATTCGTAAAATCGTACCACAAATTTAGTGTGCAATAAAAAAGCATTTTACAAAATTCGCATTTTATAAAGTGGTGCTTGAACAAGTTTTTTGAGAATCAAAATCGTCAATGAAAATGTCTTAGTGAATCATATTATAGAATTGGCATTTTTAACGGACAACGAAATGCACGGGGTCAGCTAGTTATATATATATTTTTAATTCAATATTTTTTTTACTTACAAAACTGTGGTGATCCTAACTTAGTGAAGGCGCCAGGGTTGCATCCCACTCAGGAGTCCCTTCTTAAATCCTGCCCTGAGCACAGATATAGCATATTATAGGACGCGGTTTCGTCATCGGACGTTGAAGATACAATTTTAATTAATTGATAAAATCCCCTATACTATATTATAATATTGCAAAACTGGTAGGTGGTAACGAATTATATGTGAACACTACACGTGGTTCCGCAAAACGTAATACAACATCATGTAAGCTTTTATTTTATTTCTATACATTATTCCTAAAATGTACCTATTTTATATTTATTATATAGTATTCTCTATTATACGTAATCTTGGTTAATCATTTAATTATTACATGTATAATGCACAAACACTCGATCATATTATGCATGTGAATCCAAAAATCTAATAACATAGCAATAATTTATCTACTGCATAACTGCACTATATAGCTATTATGATAATATTATAATATTACGTGCGATAGTTGGATAGTTGGTTGGGTTTTAAAATTATTCATATTTTTTGTGTGAAACAAAACCACCGATAGCGCAGATAATGTATTAGTGTTACTATATAATAATATATTATATGTATTATATGTATAATGTATATACTTATACTTGTATATGGATGTATGGGAATGGGATAGGTAAGCTACACATCACTTTTACCTACATATTATTAAAATAATACATATGGCGAACTCATTTCTGCGTTAAATACCATTGCGATTGTTCTCTTAAATTTCATTTTACGATCGAATCGTGTGGGCGTTAAAACCTTTTATTTTCATCTGCACAGAACATGCATCAATATTATATATTATGTTATTATTTCTATGAAAAAATGAATAAATAATAGATTCGAATATACTATATACTATGTACAGACTATTATATACGTATTTTTCTTTCACTTTGAGTTCACCCGCACAATAATATACAGTGTGATTCATACATCGACTACTTATGTTTATTTCAAAACATATTTTTACTTAATTTTCACTCAAAATAAAACAACATTTTTAAATATATTAATTAACAATATATTTTATTGTTATAATTTTTTAATTTTTTTTTTATATTTTCTTATGACAAAATATATTTTTAATTTCATATTTTGTAGTGAAATAGTTTTTGTAGTATTTCAATACATAATTACCGAAATTCTGACAAATGGTTAATGAATTAAGTATTTAAAGTATAATTATTATTGTAGTACATAGAGCGTAGGTATATGTAAACATCTATATGACTGTAGTAATAAAATATACTCCTATAGTATTTATACAATGATAATGAACGATATAATAATATATAACGATTAGTCCCGATAGCGTGTCTATTTACCTACGATAGTATAACATAAAGTATAGGTTTATTATTATTCAATAAATCGTTTGGATACGCAAAATTACCTATGCAAAAAAATAATGTATAAATGCAACAATATTATATTGGATGCACTCGCGTAGCAATACGGACATTTCGAAATTCTCGCGATGAAACGACGTAACATGTACATTGTTATGTATATCGGCTAAAGGTATATATATAATGATGCCGCAAGTTATGTAGATTGTAGGTACGCATATTATATTAATAAATTCTTGAAGAAACGTGGTCGTCGTCCGATGACGATATATTTGTGTGCGGCGCTCATCCATTGATTTTGTCGAATATTTATTTGCATTTTCACCACGATGTTATTAGCTGTGTACACGATGAGCTTTTATACACCGTAATATAATATGTTTACTGACTGTTTTCGATTACAACTCCCGAGTTCCTTGTATAATAAATCGCTATACTCGTTTTTTATGATGTACAAAATACGTAGGTATATGTACGGTATGGAGAAAACCTACACTGCTGCAACTGCACAGACATATGCACATTATATTCGATGTAAAAAGTCAAATCCAACTTTTACATATCCGTCAATAAATGCATTATTCATAATATATAATATCTTAAAACGTACTGTAGTATATGTGCTAATTGAGTATGTAGAACTTACTACTTGCGCGCAAGTCAACAACTCGAAATCCGAGAAAGTCGAAAAAAATGCATTCGAGTTGATGAAGATAATTTAAAATATGAAATAGTTTTTGAATTGTTAAGGTTCATACGGATATAAATAAAATATAATTAAACTGCAATGTTGTAACTATATGTATAGTTAAAAAGTTAGGTTAGGTATATATTTGTATTATTAGTATTGTACACTAATTACCTTAATATACGTAGGATATTATACTCGCCTGTGGATTTTATAATAAATTATTCAATATGAAATTAATTTCTATACCATGGAGAGTGGCGACAACAATAAAATAGCCTAGGAATATTCATAATACAAAATTTCTATTATGTTTATAACATATAACGTGGGTGTAAGTTTGCACAGTAAATGGACGCTATAATATTATAGTATAGTGGTGTAGTGGTAAAGATGAGAGATATTCGATTCAAAAACCGTCCACATATTATAAGAACAAATTGCATTGTTATTTAATTATAGTATATTATTTTGACGCTAGTAGCTTTCGATATCGTTCAAATTTATATTTTGTTCATACTTTTATACATGTACTTTCTATGAATTTACTACTAGGTTGGTTGGCCTTAACTGTAATGCGTATCTATAACTTATAAGTAAAACACACATCGACATACCT
>VUJU01005976.1:0-11854 GCA_009835225.1 Aphis craccivora
AAAATTAATTTCTTTTTACTTTTTTGAATTTTTTTTCAGTTATTTTCATGAATCATTATATTCATTATAATTTGAAACTTATTGTGAGCTATTTCTGTTCTATTTTTTGACAATATTCCAAATATATAGCATATTTTAACTATTTTTTTTTTTTTTATTTTATTTAAGTTATTATTTATTGTAGTTAATAGTTATTAATTTGTGAATTTTATACCTATAAAAAAAATTTTTCTTGCATATTTTTATTATTTTTACTGTATATTATTTGGCATAGTTGGATACATTTTAGTGCATAAAAATCCGTGTTGTATAATTGTAATAGGTACTCAAGTTTCGTTAAACAAAATTGGTTTAAAATTTAGAAATTAATTCCGCTATGAAATATTACATATTTTTTAGGTATATTAGGTACGCTGTTTTCTATTTGTGCTTTATAATGTGTGCATGTGCCAGTGGTGTAGCTAGACAATTTGTCTTGGATAGTCCCGATATTTTGATGGAATAAGGATTATCAATTAATATTTTTATTAAATAAAATATATGATATAAAACATTCATTTTTTGAGAAATGTGGTTAGGCCCGGGCCTACCAGGCCTACTTGCTGTCTGCGCCACTGGTATGTGCAACAAATTTTATCGCATTTCACATTTATCGCAATTATCTTTATTGTAATACCTATGAGGTATAAATATATTCCAGATAACATGGCACAGCTATCGTTATTTTTAAATTTTTTTTCTCCACCTTGCCTCTAATAAGCTTACCTATAAGATTATAAGACTCACGTGACATGTTGTACTAATCTCAGAGCGAGTTTTATATGCGGCGTCCGCTAGGCTTAAAATAATGTTTTGCTACAGAATACACGTACCTACCTAATATAAATTTATGATGTCATTCGAAAGTCAAAAACTTAAAAATCGTCAACGATTAAATACATTAAAAAATAAAAATGTTCTCTTGGAAACGACTTAAAATTATGCAATATAAGTATTTTTTTTAAAACTCTATGTTTTGTGAAATAATCAACTTTAAATGTTAATAAATAATAATAATGGATCACTCCGTATACAGGTACTCGCGATCGTGTAGAGTTGACCGTTGTAGTTGTCCTTGTTGATAGAACATTATACGTATATTATTGTTATCATCGTCGTCCGTTATACACCCCGACACACAGATCACGCATTCCGTCGCAATGACAGCCTCCGGGTCGCACGTGCGTGCAGTATCCTCGCGGATAATCGATTTCGAGTCACACGACAAGCATAATATTATTACATTAGGTATTATTATAATAGTGCAGCGGAGCAGTTATTTGCGGGTAAACGCGAGGGACATATTATAATATACGAGACCCGGTTCCCGTGAACTCTGAGAAGATTTATACTGTGCGGTTATTGTAGCAGTAAAATGCATTATATATTATAATACTTATTTTATTATTTATGCGTAGTATGTGTAATAATAGTAATAACCATGATCCGTATATTAGGTCTACTGTCTATACTCTATACCAGCGGTTCCCAAACTGTGCACCGCGGTGCCCTAGGGGCACCACGAACACTTTCTGAGGGCACCGCGGTCTAATAAAATTGGTTATCAATGAGTACTTTTTTTGTTTTATCTTTCATGTTATATACAACAGGGCACCGTGGCTGAATTGGGTCCCCTAAAAGGGCACCGCGGAAAAAAAAGTTTGGGAACCGCTGCTCTATACTATACAACATGGATCCGACAACGTCGTCATGTCGGCGATCGGTGCATTACAGCTTACATCAAAAATATACATGTTAAATAAGTAATAACTAGGAAAAAAAATAATAAGCATAGGTAATAACTAATAACCAACTAAAATTGATATAAAAAACTATAGGTAGGCTGGCAAGTGGGTACCTACCGCTTTGATGTAAGTATAAGGTGTCGAGTGGGACGCTTTAATGGATTTCTGAATGGCGACAATCTGTCAATGTCAACTTATACCACCAAGTACCTATGTAGGTATTTTATGAGATGTTTTTAATGTTTTTATGTAAGTTATAATAAAGTCGTTTAATTTCACTTTTAACATTACCTACTACGGTAGGTTGATATAATTTTTTCCAAAAATATTTTTTTTATTAAATTATTAGTATTTAATTAACATGATAATATTATATTATATTTTTTATTTACATCGTATGATATCTGTAATTTATAAAACTCAATAAGTCATAACATCATTTTGTAAATTACGAAAAACAGTAAAAATAGATTCATATTAGATAAAATAAAATAAATAGAGAATATTTTAAAATAAATAAAAAATGTTAGGGTGTATTGTTAAATTCATATCAATATAATAAAGGTAAAAGTTCGAAGTTACTATTAATAGTGTTTTAAAATTTTATCAAAATAGTTAACTTTTTTATTTATCTTTATAAAATTTCGTCCAAATTTGAACTTAAAATACCTATCTATAAAAAATAATTGCTTTTAAATATTTTTTTTGATTTTATGGTTTCAGTATAAATTACTAAGAGTAATTTTGTTTTAAATTATCAAAAGCTAGATTTAAAATGAAAATATTTTATGAATTTCTAACTTCTGTCATTGTAATTACCCTCTTCTTTTTAAAAATTATTTCAAGTAGCTAATATAATTAAGTAGGTACATTTATCGATTCTTGGTAAAAAAAAATCCATGTAAATACCTACGTTTTAATTTGTAATTAATTATTTTACATGTATTTTAATTTACCTATTTTTTGTACCAAGCTAATTGGATAATCTTTTATCTTTTTTCTAGTTTGTCTATTAAGGCATTGAGCAAAATACAAAATATAACATTACATAATAGATACCTTAGATACCTACACACTTTGATAAATCATTCAATTGTCGAAACACTAAATTTTTTAATGAATATAATTTGTTACATTTTGGGTAATCAAGATTGTTTTGTATGTGATAAACTTATCTTTTATTTAAATCATCAAGTTCGCAAAATAGTCTCATAACAAGCATTTGTGTTATTCCTGTAAATCTGTGGTCTAGGACAATTACGAATCATAATAATATAAAATATGTCAAGGCTATATTAAATATTATAATATAATCTGCTGTCAAATGAAACAGTACTCAAGTTGGTGTATTTTAGATTCCTATCATAACTATGAGTCCACGGATGTATTGGATTTACAATTATGTTTATTTTTTTTTGTTTCATTATCATTTGGAGCAATAAAAGTAATTTGTTTTTTAAGGTAGGGACAAGTAGTAAAATGGATCTAGTATGTACTTTGGGGGTCAAACGTAAAGTAAAAAATTTATAGTAATTTAAATAACTCAAATTTAAAATTATTTACTTGACTATACCTATCAGCTATCAAAATGTATAAGCAAAACATAATTATACACTGGTCAACATTTCAATGTCATTCCTCCACTGGCCATAGGTAATGTTGTACCATTGAAACGAAAATATAAAACTAAATATAAATTATAATATACCTATTTTATTGATTTAACTAATACAAAAATTAATCTCTAAAAATATACTTATTTGTACAAATACTAAAAACAAAATTCAATCATGTAAAATTATAAATAGTATTTTATTAAATCATGTAACTAACAATTTTATGAAATATTCTAATTTACATTTGAGCTGCTTGAACCTTCTGGGTATCATCGTCATTTTCATCAGTGATTTTTTGTTTATTTATCATTTCTAGTAATTCTTCTGTGGCTGACTTTTCTTCCCATACAGGCCTTGATAACTCTTCGGATGGAAACTGTGTAATGTTTAATGCTGGATCCTTGTTAGTAAATGGACTCCAGACTCCTTGAATAGAAGGGCAGTCTGTATGCCACATTTTGACATACCTCATAAGCGGTATACCAGATCGAGTGGTGTATAAATTTAACCACTTGACCATTTCTTGTGCAGTAAAATTGTGACAGCTAATTACTTCGCGTTCACCATTCAAATATTCGGCGACGAATGAAGGAGACTTGTGACGACGAGGTTTCAAGTATACAGCTGTACCTGGATGGTCTTGTGCATAACTTATTAGATCTGTTTCGATGAAATCACGAATTCCTCGACTAGATCCACTGCTCTTACAAAATCTTAATGTGACTCTTTTCAATTGGCATATATAACGTCCAATACCATTTTGAAGCGGAACTCTGGGAAAACCTCTGGGTGTAAAACGACTGCTCGACATTGTTTGAAGATGATTATTTCAAAAGATTTATTATTAATTGTTAATTTAAAAACTGCAGATATTATTTCATGAGAATATTATTGAATATTGAAACCTGAAACGCCTGAAACTCGTGGGCTTATCATTTATATTTGTGAGAGAAAGATAATAATGATAATATTATACCTTAATCCTGATTGTCGGTCTTTGTAGAAGATAAGGTTCGACAACGATTTAAGTAGGTATATCTACAACCGTGGTTCGACTAGTCCTTATCAGTTGTTCATTCATGGAAAGAGATTTAAATATTTAGTTTAATTATTACTCACGAGCTGCACTGCAGGTTATATTAATTTGAGGTTATGAACTTAATATTACTTATTTCAGTTTTTCTAAAATTCAATATTCCGGCAAAATTTAAAATCAACCATTAAACTTTGGTCTGTGACAAAATAAATGAAATATACAACCAAACCAATTTATTTTTAAATACTATAATAATATATTTTTTTGTTTTTTGGAGTATTTTCCTTCATTTTTTTTTGTGCTCTTGATTTTCATTAAATATATTTTTCTATTAATTGTACACATAATTTTATTTTAACCAACATTTTTAATCCTCAAAGAATTTTTCAATATTAATTGTTTATTTGGTTAGAATAATAATAAAATATTAACTTCTAAGACTTTAAACTGTAGTTATAAATTATAATCATTATAATTGTACTATCTCTATAATTTATTGAAAATGTTCAGTGTATCTGGTCATTCATAAAATCAAACTATAATAATAAATAATTTATTGAACGTAGTAAACTAGTATCACAGAAGACAGAACAATTATTTATATAATAATCACTAATCAGTAATATCAAAGTGACCCAAGTGCTTATTCCTTTGAACTTGGAATAATTTCAATTGATTTTATTTGGATAGAATTATCCCAGTATTACTAAACTGGTTTTATATTGTAGTTAGGAATTTATTGTAGCTACTGATAGCAAGAAATGGTTATTAAAACAAATGAATGGTTCAAAATTGTCTGATTTGTCTACCATGGCAGTGAGTCAATGACTGGAGTTAGTAACCGCTCATATGTCTATATATTTATATTGTACCTACTACCTTATTATATTCTGTGTAAAATGGTAAGTCATTACAACTTACAACATGATTTAGGTGCTGAAATGTTACTATTGGATTAATCAGGATAATTGATATTTTGTAAGAGTATCGTTTAGAAAAAGAAAATAGGTATATAAATACATCAAAGTTATTAATTAAAAAAAAACTTAATACCAGCCACTAATATGCAAAGGGAAATTTCTATTTGGTTTTAAGTTGTATAATTGAAAGTCAGCCATACTTTATCAAACTACCAGTAAAATATAATAATTATACAAATAAAGGGTTATGGGGAAGAACGATAATAGTCAAAAAATAATAAAAATCAGATAATATAATATCTTGTTTGTTGATTTTTGAACAAATTGTGACGTGAATAGAGTTGGGGAAAAAAGATCACGGTCAATGATATAATACAGGTTTAAATATTACCATGAGGGCAAAAAAAGATCAGAGTCCGAACTTTAAAATTGCATTACTGAACATTTTAGAAATATTGACTAATATTGTTTTTCCTCGTAGCCCTTCAAATGGCTATACTTAAAAATAAATGATTAACTTGCAAGTAGCAGTCTCTCAAAACAACAAAATTTTGCTTTCAGCATATTAAGCAATTTTCAAACAGGTATGTGTTGTAAGTTTTCAACTAACTATAAATACATAAATAAAAATGTTAAACAAGTTATATTGTTTTAATAATAAATCTATATATATATATCTACTATTCTTATGACTTGGTACCATGTAAAAAAGTTGGATATTTTTTAAACACTAACATTATAATTTAATTTATTTTAATATGAATCATTGTTTTTTTTTTATATTTTATTTATAAAAGAAATTTGAATGTGTCAAATTGGATGGCTACTTTTTTCACGTTTCACATGCCAAATTAATGTATATATATATATATATATATCAGCATACATGCTAATTTTAAATTTAAATTACAGATTGTTTGTTTTAAAATAAAATAAAACATTTCTAGCATATTTAGTTTTATCTACATCTGTAACTAAATATAATTAAATATAATATGTCTATTTACCATAATGATGATAAAATAATAATATAACAAATAACATAGTAAAAAATAATAATATTTAAACATATGGTTGTTTAGACAATATAATATATAATGTAAAATAGGTAGTGTTAAGAAGAAGAATTTAAATAAAAAAATCACCCTGTATATTATAATTTATAATAAAGTTTAAATAATAAGTTTGTACGGATTACTATATTCATAATATATTTAACATACTCAAATAGAATGAGCCTATTAATCTCAAGTAAAAATCTGTATAAATTTAAGTAGTGACTAGTGAACTATAGAAATTTATAGCTAAAGTACTTATATGATCTTGATTTTTTTTTTTAATTTAGTGGCCTATATAAAGGTTTTTGGTATGATCTAGGTACTGTATTTAATATTATTTTAAAGACTTAAGTTTGGAAAATTATAATTTTTTTTTTTAATGCATATCTGAACAAATACCCAATATGTACCTTATTTTTTTAGTGTTTATTACTAAATGTAAATATATATAATTGTATCATTATAATTTATAGATAGTTAAATCTAAAGAACGTTCAAAACAATTTCATATAATTTGCAATAATATTATACTATCTTTATTTTACAATCAAGTAAATTCAGTATATAAAAATCAAATTTTAAGTGTTTAAAAGGGTCCAGATTTACGAGGTTTTTGGTTAATTATCAAATTAAAAATTACTTATACCTTTTTTAAATAACCAAAACATAAACTAAATTTTAGTTAAAATTAATAAATATTTACAATAACAATAACAACACTTGTCATCACTAAGAATATATTTTGTGGTATTATAGTCAGTGGAAGTATAATGAATACAAATTAAATAACAAAGTTTATTATATTAGTGATCTATTATTTGTAATACCTAAATAAATTGAAAATTTTCAACCTTAAGGTAATACACATATAGAACTAAAATACTCTAATAAAACAAAATTACTCAACAGCTAAAAGTTAACAGAACTTGTTAATTAAAGATAACATTTAATTTTAAACTAGGTAGTTACTAATATATAAAAAAAAAAATTTACTATAACTTTACTTCTTCATGCGTTCTGTTCCCAAGTAAGGTTTTAATACATCTTCAATATCCAATTCATGTATCTGCATACCTTCTCGAAGGCACTTTTGATATTCTTCAAATTTTTTGGCACATCTTTTATCATCATAATCGCCTTTCATATAACATTCAGTGAACCAAGAACTGAAACATTTTTGATATTCATCTTTTATTTTGTTGCAGGGCAAATGAAAGCTATCCATTTTGATTTATAATTTATATTAAACGCTATTAATTTTTATTTTAATACCATTTGATTTCCAATCTAAACATAAAAAAATGAGTTATTTAAACCAGGTTGGTAAAAACTAAGGAGTAATTTGTCGTCTAAATACTGTAGTCTGTAATGTATATTAATTTATAGTTATACCTAATTATAATAAATTCCGATGTCGTTTCTATTATAATATTCGAGTACAGATTACAGTCATGACTAAATATGACAATAATATTATGAACTACGAATCTAACTAGTATAGTAACTAGTAACTACTCTAACCGTTGAACATTCAGATTGATTGAATAATAATGATTATTGATTAATGATAATAAAGAACATGTCGATTGTCGAGCGAGCTTGCTCATGACAAATAATATTAGAATAATGATTGTATAGTAAACAAAACTCAAATCATGATAGTAATATCACAGAACAATATGGTCATATGGACATATTATGGTCCAATGAACATCATGCCGTGTGAACACTGAACATAAGTAATTTAGTAATACTAAATTACTGTCAAAAATTCAATTTTTTGTAGACTGTAGTACTGTAATACTGTAGTCTATATTACGGTAATAACTACTATAATAATTAGTAGTGTAGACAAAAAAACTCAAAATAATGAATGATAATCACAGGGCACTACGGCAGTATTACAAAAAAAAAAACGAAATATATTTGAATTTTGAAAATGACATAATAAATAATAATTGTTATATGATACATATTTTCATAGACCATACTCTATAAAAGTATATTTGTAGAAACATTCGTTGATGGTGTAAATGTGTAATGTATTAATGTAACATTGCATAGTACGAATACTACAAATAGCATAATAAAATCAATATATACTATATAGCATACCTTTAGAGTTTAGACATTACAAAGTATAAACACAAAACATTTTTATGATTTAAGAATCTAGCACCAAAGATCTATTCATAATATAGAATAGGATTATAGGAATCAATAGGTACTTAACTTGTAGCCTTGAAAAATTCTGAATGTGGTGTGATGTATATATAATGCACATTAATATTAATTATTTTTCAAAATACTTTTCAAATATTACCTACCTATAACCTATACTACCATTTGCTATTCATGGCTCATGAATGAGTAGTGTATTCTATTTATTTATCAATTGTCAATTAGTCTACTAATTTCAGATGTACTGTGGAAAACGTGACAGATTTAACAAATAATCTATGTCGTGTCTAAGTATTAAAGATGTATTGTTTTGACAATTATTTATAATAAAGTGTATATAAAAATTAAAAAGTTAAAATTGAATGCAAAAAATTATTTTGATATTTTTAATTTATTTAAAAGTAACTTAATTAATTTTAATTTTTGTGCCAAATCGTTTATCGCCCAAATCTATGATGCTATGCTATAAGCAGTATAATCATACTGCATAATAATTATTAATTAATAATATTATAAATTATAATTTATAATTATTATGTGTCGCGATATTTGAGCGGCCACCGGCCGCTCATTTATTTTTTACACAAGCCGCAACTCGCAAGGAAATATATTATCATGGAGTATAAACCATAGATAGAATATCTATTTTATAATATTTTTTCTATTCCACGACAAAATAATATTATTTTGTATCGTGGTTATTCGAACGGATCGTTTTTCGAATGAAAAACACAACATAACCTTAAATAAATTCACCACTGTTCGGTTCTTTTACTTTCACGTACTCGTTTTCTCGAAGTGTGGTGTCTGTTGACTTACGACTTTTTTTTTTAAAAATCGTAACCTTAAGTAAGTACAACTTCTTAATATTATTCTAATCTAATGAATTCTGTTATTCTCTAAAAAGGTTGTTACATTTTGGTGCTTATTCGCGTTTCGGGTCGTTGATGACTTCTCATAGTTTGTATCCTAATTCTGACCTTAAGGGACATTCGATTTAAATTTCGTCTTGATCTTCTATTCTCACTCTTTCGATTGATCAATTTAAACAATATTTATTGTTTTACTATGAGATGTTTTTGTCCCGATGTGCATTTTTGGTTTGTAATTCGAATGTCCGGGTATTGGGGTTGGCATGACAAGATTGACCAAACTTAACGTTGACAATGCTGCGACAGCGATGGCATTTAAGGTTGTATGTTTAATGTATGATGGGCATTTTCGATTCATTGTGGTTGTCTCAATACGCTCAAGTTTGCTGAAATGTTCAGAAATCATTCATGACAAGTGGAATGTGTTTAACAATCGAAACGTCTTTGAATATACCTGATTTGCATTTAATATACTCTTTACGGTTATTCAATGTAATTCTAATCATTCCCACTTGGATGTTTTGTTTTATAATTTTATAATTTTATTGTATGTACCTAAGTAGTTACTTACGTCATAATACTGATTGTTGTAGTGAAGGTTTAGTCTTGAGTGTTCTTTATTATTTTAAATTCAAATTAATATTCGGAGTAGGCACTGAAATACTTTACTCTATAAAATTCTTTATTAAATTGGTTTTGGTTCCTCTACATATATATATATTTTTTGTTTCAGATAATCAAATATGACCAACTCAAAAGGTTATAGGCATGGTACTAGGGACTTGTTTTCCAGAAGATTCCGTAGACATGGAGTCATTCCTTTGTCAACATACATGAAAGTGTATAAAGTTGGTGATCGAGTTGACATAAAGGTAAATAATTTGTTGAGTTTTAATAAATATTTATAATTAATAAAAACATTATATTCTAACTTAATGAAAACCATTAAATCTTAGGGAAATGGAGCTGTTCAAAAGGGTATGCCTTATAAAGTATATCACGGTAAAACTGGACGAGTATTCAATGTATCCAAACACGCTCTTGGAGTAATTGTCAACAAAAGAGTCCGAAACCGCATTATTGCCAAAAGGTAAATAAATCTATCAATCTACTTTAATATTTGTACTTAATGATGATTGATAGTTTTTAAAGTAATTTGGTTAATAACTCCAACTCTCAAAGAATCACTACAGTTATATAATATAATTTGAACTTTAAAATCCTCAAATCACTTTTAAATAAAATAATTTTATGATTTTTTACTGTCCTTACTGTGTTGGAGGTTTGTCCCATGAAATTATTTATTAAAATATTCTTTTATTATTCAAAGTTAGTATACCTACCTACTTAATTTTTATTTATCTATTTCAAATAATCTGTAAATAGATAGATATATCATGTATGTGAGTTGTAGAGCAACGTGTAAGATGCTGCATAAATTATGATGGAAGTATAGACTCGTTCTGAAACTCATGTAGAAGGTTTGATTTGAATATTTTTCATGAAATTTTTCTGTAAAAATTATAATAAATTTTTTTTTTTCAATTTTTATTATCGAAATGACCGTCTGGGTCTTTTTCGAAGTCTTTTCGCTTGGGAGGGGTAGAGTGCAGTGTGTAGCACTTGTACCCTCCTTTCTCTTAGGAAGAGAATATTCACATGTGTGTGGACTTCACTCCCAGTGGAATGGGTCCGGTTAAATTATAAAAAATGTATTATTTATGTGTGGCTAAAGTAAATCTTAAAAATGATAAAAAAAAATATATATATGTTATTACTCATGCTATATATGTTAATATGATGATTTTATACCGCCCCAGACTGAATCTAATGTTGAAGGTTTAATTTGAGTATTTATAAAATTTTTAACCATTTTTAGTACTCTATATTGAGATAAAATTTATCTTTGATTTATAAAAAACCAAGTAAAAAATATATAACATTCTGAACCACTTTATGATAATATTATAACGCCCCAGTCTGAAACTTGTGTGGAAGGTTTGATCTGAATATCATTTAATATTTCTATTAAAAATTATAATAGCATGTTCATGAAGAATATTAAATAAAAAATTTGTGTATGTTTTTAAAGTAAATAAACATTAAAATTTGAAAACACAATATGATGATTTTATACCGCCCCAGTCTGAAACTCATGTTGAAGGTTTAATCTGAATGTTTGTAATTTTAAGTTTTTTTCTCTAAATTACGTTTAGTAATATTATTATTCCTTTGTTGTTTAAAATATTGCTTATAGGTTATTAAAAACAAATTTAAATTTAATATGATGACTTTATACCGCCCCAGACTGAAACTCATGTTGAAGGTTTGGTCTGAATTTTTATCAAAACAAATTTTTCTTTCAAAATTAATAATATAATTCTTAC
>VUJU01005978.1:0-11854 GCA_009835225.1 Aphis craccivora
TAAAAAAAATTTCTCGAAAAAATCGAAAATTTCAGTGGTCTATAAATAACTCAAAAAAAAATCAAAATTTTTTGAAAATTTAACTATATATAGATACCACTGACATTTTGCCATTTGGTTTCCCAGTTCAGATGTTGAAGCAATGGCACTCTCAAAGAAGTTTGTGAATGAGGACAAGTTTCCTTCTGTAAGGTCTTCTTCACAGCTGTATCCCGGCGGTGAATGAAAGGACACCAAATTGTTCAAAACCAAAGTTTTGTATGCAGAAGCAAATGCATGACAATTTGGATCTTTTGAACCAATACTTGATCGCACCAAATAAGCATTCTAACGGGTCCTGATTGAGATGCTGAGGTAGTAAGGAACGTATAGGTACCATTCATACCTAATACATTGGACATTGTTTGAAAAGCTGAAACAAACAATTTATAAAGTTTTGTAATATAAAAATTATAATTCAATTTATTGATAAAATGTCATACCTCGTATAGTTGTCATCCAGTTCTTAATCGTTGAAACTGATTTTTTTTCTACCATTATCCAATACAAAGCTCATTGTATTCAGACCTTTTAAACTATCTGCCACAACAGTATGATGGATAGAATTTTTTTCGACAGTTGTACGGTATATTTTTCCATCAGTTACTTTATCAAAACTTTCATTAAGTGAATAAAAAAGCGTATCAAAAAAATAGCATATAAACGCTGTGTCAGAATTATCTGACCCAATGATATTACGAGTTGAAAACATTTTTGTTATTAGTCATTAATTCACATTTTATTGTATTGTAAAAATTTACATCTAAGAAAATTCATAGTAGAAGAAACTCGTTGCAAAAAAACATGTAGCGTATTTTACTTTCATTTTTCCAATTTTGTCTCGAACTATATGTTGATCAGTTAGTCGTAGTAAAATGTTGTAATCTGGAACGGCACTATCCATGTGGTATAGATCTTTGAGATGTGACCATTTTGCATATTTTGTGTTATTATCAACTGTATATGCTAAGTCTTCGGTTAGAAGATTATTTCTGATACATTTCAGTAAGTGAGGGACATCATATATATGAACCAATGTCAGCCTTTGTTTATCATGTAATTCAACCTGATAACATTCATTGTGATATTCTTAGTTGTTTTTACATGATAAAGTAGTTTCATTGTTCAGAATCTGTATTGCACCAACATTTGCAGTTCCTCGGTCACTAATAGTGACTACAACACGAAGGCCTGTCAAATTAACAGCCTCAATAACCTATATATATATATATATATATATATATATATATATATATATATAAAAATAATAATTAATAATTACAATTATAGCTTAAATAAGTTATGCATATTGATTAAGGCGTGATGTCATTAAGAATTTACAATCGTACTTCGATATAAGAAACTGCATAATTTCTAATGTGGCTTTCAATGTAACATTCAGTCCCAAACAGGTAATAAATTATATCCGAAAGTTTTACACTCTTTTTCCCACTAAACTAAATACTTGATACATTCTTGGACACTAAAAAAAAAAAAAAAAATGCACACAGATAATAATATGGTTCATGTTTCACAATTTCACAATACACATTTGATTAAATGTAATACAAAATATCATAGTATCTTTATAAAGTAAATACCAAATGGTAATTTTAGGTTTACAAAATATTAGGTACTTGATACTGTTGTGATTGATTCTTAAGGCCTGAGCTGGAAATCTCGAGTTCATTGTTTGAATCATTTCATTTAGTATTTTAATTAAAACTATATTACTCTGACAATCTATTGAATTTGGATTATTTTTGACATTTTATGTCTTTTCTTTGGCACATAGATTTGAAAAGCGTTACCAATAAAGCGTAACGGGAAATTATCTGCCTTGGCACACAGAATCGAAAAGTGTTATTTTACGGTTACCCTAGTTACCTGGTTAGCCCTGGTAATGGGAAATTATCTGCCTTGGCACACAGAATCGAAAAATGTTAAGCCGGATTCACAGCTACGTCGTGTGTCGCGTCGTGTTGGTCAAATCGCATTCTGATTGGACGTTTAACTTTTGGTATGTTGGTATAGCCAAGTTTAAACCGAGGATTCCTAAAATTGAATACATCTTAACTTTTGTCGTTTCTGGTAGAAACGGTTAAAGAGTGGTTATAGATTATTAATTTACTATCACTATTATTATTATTGAATATTGACTAAAATGACATGATTATGATTACTGATAACAAATTAGTAATTTCAAATTCATGATTTGCATATCTTGTAACTGCGAAACTACTGAACTATGCTCGTCGCTCATACAGTCATGCGTGTTTACCGTCTGTCGTCTTCTGCATCGTTTTATCTAGTTATAGATATTGCTATAGGTATTTCATTATTGAATATTGTATAGGTACCATTTTGCTATGTCTGTTGTGGCTAAAACATGCTCAAAATGCCAAAGGTTGTATTTGCCTTATTTCATCCACGATTGTAATGTACTAGGTATGTATCATGTTAATAGTACAGTATAATAATTACATTTTCAAATTAAATATTTAAGTTAAATTTAAATAATATTTTTTTATATAGCCTTACGTAGTTAACTATTCAGTTAACAGACCTACTTTAAATCATAATACCATTATTATTATACTGTTAAAATTGTAATTCAATATTTGCATTATTCAATTACATTTTTTAATATTTATAGATATTTCATTGATACCTAGCACATCACAATCGCCGGATCAAGTGAAGATAGCAATTAAGCCACAAAATATTAGGCCAAAGACTACGGAAATAGTTGATGATACAGTTAGTTATAAAACTTTATATTCTACTATTTTTTTGGCAGTGCTTAAACATCCTGCTTTATGGGACCATAGTCTACCTCTAAAGGACCGGATTAAAATTAAAAAAAGAAAATTATGGGAATATTGGTCCATTTGGAGTGTGGAGGTTTGGTCCAATCTATTATCAAGCTATTTTGTATTATTATTGAATAATAATAGATAGTGGGTACGTTCAGTACACTTTTTGATTTGATCAAGTATTTTTCTTATTATTCTTAATAAATATTAAAAAAATGATAAACTTAAAGATTTTATTGATAAGTTACCATAATAATTTTATTATTATGGTTATAATTATTATGTACGTTCAGTACACTTTTTGATTTATCAAGTATTTTTCTTATTATTCTTAATAAATATTAAAAAATTTTGGAGCGTGTCCAAATGGGGTGCGTATCAATAATAGATATAAAATGCACAATTTTAAAAAAATTAAAAAGTTTAAGTTAACATAAAATTCTATACTATTAAAATTTGCAAAATAGCTGTGTTGTGCAGACATCCAACGGTAGCCACCTCTCACGCTTTTTTTTTTTAATGGATGTTTGTACAACACAGATATTTTTGTTTATCATTATTATCACCTTGTAACATGACACAATCAGGAGCTTTGGCCTATTTATAGAATCTAAAGTTCAGTGGAGAGATCATATACGTTAACTGTGTTTAGGTAGATAGAAATCAAGGTGATAACGTAGGCTGCACCACGTGATAACTTACATTTAAATGCAAATTACCAATCGTCCGAAGCGCTACAATTACCGGCTTTATAATCTCCCCAACTTAAATTCAAATTCTATTACGATTATGCTCATAATGGAAACAAATCAGAAGAAGAGTGCAGCGCTACACGCACCCACTTAATCCATTCCTATTATAAACACTCTCAAAACCAAAGCCTTAACCGAGAACGCCATGCCACAAGGTCATGTAAACAGATTTTTTTAATTCTATTGAAATACAGAATTGTACAAAAAAAAATTTTAAAAATAAGAGTTTTGTAACCACTTACAATCTGACAATCTTTTCACAATGCTCACTTCAACCAATGAAACGCTTGATACCAATACCAATGAGACTCTCAAACAAATTTTGGATACGGTGAATGAACTTAAATCCACCCAAAACAAAATCATTGCATCTATCAATTCATGCCGGGAATCAAACAAAACCCAGGAAAAAAAGTATGTTATTATTGAATCGAAATAGATACCCTATCAAATCAACTAGCTGAGGTTATTTCTAAAAATAAAACCTTGAAAGCTAAAATTGAGCAAATCGAAGGCAAAATAACAACTTTAGAAACTGCGGCTTCTCCTGGAACTAACGTAGAATCAGTTTACTCTGAACTTATGGACCGTCAATCTCGAGCACGTAATATTATATTTTTTAATATACAAGAATTTAATTCTTTACCTGATCAGTTAACTGACACTCTTACTGTTGATGAAATTCTCAATAGCATTGATTTACGAATTAATCCTGTATCTGTCCGTCGCTTGGGTAAACAATCAAATAAACCTCGTCCTCTGCTTACTACTTTACCTAATTCATCCGATGTTTTTGAAGTCTTAAAAGTAAAACGTAAATTACTTAGTACTGCTAACTTCAAGAATATTCGCATTGCATCTGATCGGACAGCACAGCAACGGCAATATTTTACTAAAATTATATCTCAACTTAAACAACGTAGTGATGCCGGTGAAGATAATTTATTTATTAGATACATCAACAATGTACCTACTATCTCAAAAAACTTATAACATCAACTACCTCTAAAAATCTATCTGTATATTATCAAAATGTCCGCGGTCTAAATACCAAATTAGATGTATTTATTCGAAACCTAGCACTTCTTAATTATGATTTAATTATATTAACTGAAACCTGGTTATCTCGTTCTGTTAATGACTCTGAATTTGGACTTTGTCCTCATTACACCGTTTTCCGATGTGATCGGTACGAAATTCATGGTCCCGACATTCGAGGAGGAGGTGTCTTAATTGCAATCAAAGTCCAATATCCATGTCATCGCTTAATTATACAACAAGATTTGGTCGAGCAACTATTTGTAAAAATACATTTAAATCACATTTCTCTAATTGTCGGATCCGTGTACTTCCCGCCGCGCTCTGATTTAAATTTATATAATAGCCATGTTAATGTAATCGATAATCTTATGAGTAAATATTATAATGATAAATTTTTGGTGTTAGGTGATTACAATTTAACTAATGTTAATTGGGTCTCTAATAACCGCAAAATCATTCCTATATTGTCTAATAATAATTTGTATGAATCAAACATTATATCTGCCTTATCTTATGTTAATTTAATGCAAAATAATTTAATACATAATTCTTCTGGATCTTTACTAGATCTAGTTTTCTCAAATATTGTCAATGTTAATGTTTCCTCTGAAACTTCTCCTCTTGTCCCTCTAGACTATAAATTTCATCCTGCATTAAAAATTACCCTTCCACTTTTATCCACAATAAACAAGTTATATTATAATGAAATTGTTCGTGATTTTATTAGTTGTGATTATAATGCCATTAGGTCTTGTATGGCCTCAACTGATTGGAGTTGCACATTTAAAGATTTACATATTAATGAAGCACTTGATATTTTCTACTCCAAATTACACGATATAATTGATGTACACTGTCAAAAAAAAACGTATGTTCTCCTCGTAAGTATCCTTTATGGTTTTCCAAAACTCTAAAACAGTTAATATTCTCAAAAAAAGTTGCCCATAAAATATATAAACAAACTCCAACTAATGTAAATTATAATATATTCTCTAATCTACGTGCTCAATGTAAATTTGTTAATAAGACCGATTATGGTAATTTTATACAGAGAACTCAAAGTTCAATAGCCTCTAATCCTAAAAGGTTCTGGAATTATATTAATAGCAAACGATCAAATTCTAATATTCCATCTGTTATCTCATATAATAATCAAACTGTTACTGGTGGTAACAAAATCGCGGAAAGTTTCGCCAATTATTATTCTACTATTTACAAACAATTAAATTTTATGCAAAAACCACACGATGATTTTAAATCGATGAAAGTCGATTTGAACACCTGCGTCATTACTTTAAGCGATATTTATGTTGAGTTAAGCAGCTTAAAATCCACTACTTGTCCTGGTCCTGATAATATTCCGTATGCTTTCTTCTCAAACTGTAAATGTGTTCTGTCTATCCCTTTATTATACTTATTTAATATGTCACTTAAATCTGGTGTTTTTCCGGATAAATGGAAAATTTCTTATATTAAACCGATTCCTAAAGGGGGAGACATTACTTTGGTCACTAATTATCGCCCAATCTCTATAATTTCGATTATCCCTAAATTGTTTGAAAGTATTGTACACAATAAAATTTTTCCGTTATTTAAAAATATTATCTCTGATGTTCAACATGGCTTCATGCCGGGTAAATCAACAACCACGAACTTACTAGTATTCCAAAATTACATCCTACAAGCTTTCAGAACTGGACTCCAAGTCGACGTTATTTATACTGATTTCTCCAAGGCGTTTGATAAAGTAGATCACTTTGCTCTTAGCTCTAAGTTATTTAATCTAGGTATACGTAATCCTTTCCACTCTTGATTAGTTTCATTCATAACTGGAAGGCAGCAATATGTAAAATGCACGAGTTTTAATTCTTCATTATTTAAAACTAGCACTGGTGTTCCTCAGGGATCGCATTTAGCACCACTTCTATTTAACTTATTTATCAATGAAATGGAATTTTTAAACTCTAATACGTTATTATATGCAGATGATATGAAAATTTACCGTATAATTACATCACCAGCTGATAATTTGTTGCTTCAGGATGACTTAAATCGTCTTAGTACATGGTGTACTTAAAATAATTTATTCCTCAACATAAACAAATGTAAAATTATTACCTTCTCTAAAAACCGCACACCTACTTTATATAATTATTATATAAATAACATTAAATTAGATCGAGTTTATCTGTACAAGGATCTTGGAATTTATTTTGACCCATCTCTTTCATTTATTGATCACTATATTTATATTCAAAATAAAGCCTCTTCAATATTAGGTTTCATAAATCGTAGCTGTAAAGACTTCGTAAATCCTTTAGCGTTAAAGTCACTCTACTGTTCCTTCGTTAGATCACTACTTGATTATGGATCTATAGTATGGTCCTCTTAATCAATAGGTGCTACAAAAAGCATTGAATCAATTCAAAACCGTTTTCTACGTATCATTCAATTCAGATGTTGTATCGAACGTGCGCCTCACTCATCGTATCAACCATTATTGTCCTATTTAAAGCTAGAAACCCTTGTCAATAGAAGAAAAAGACTTGATCTATGTTTTATTTTTAAATTAACGAATGGGTATATTAACTGTCCTGAACTACTTTCTTTATTGAATTTTAATATCCCAAATTGTAGAACTAGGCAATTGAATACTTTCTATGTGCAACTCCAACGCTCAAACTATGGTCTAAATGCTCCTATGAATAGATCAATGCTACTTGTTAATTATTTAAATGTTGATCTATTTTCCTGTTAGTCATTAGATGTAATTGAAATATAGTTGTTTATTAGTTGTATTTTTATACCTGAAGGTAATAACTTATTTAATTGAGCAATAGTGTAATTTCGCTTTCTTAATATAATATAGTCATTTGTAGTCTCCATAGTACCATTTATATCTTTTAAAAAACCTTGTGTATAAAATTGTAGTTCATTTGTACCAGTAACAGTTCGATTAAATGGGGATTCAGTTATTTGGTCTGTGATAAAATTAAATAATGGAATTCCCAAGGTATTTAATAAATAACTATCGAACTCATATTCATAGTTAGTTGAAATCTTTAAAAATCGGTTAACTATTGTAAGTTTAGTATTGCGAGTATTTTTGTCACAATTTAATAAATTTTCAATTTCCCTTATTGAATAGATTCCAATAGGCATTTTATAAGTAGTCAGTACTAACTTTTCTGTTTTGACTGTAAACTCAGTCTTTCTCTATATTTATATAATGCTCACTATTTAGAGGATAGTAAATCATGCTTTTACTACTTGTTCTTATAAAATTTAGATCCTTAAAGCCTAAATATTTCTTTAAGTTTTCATCTAAATTATAATAACAAGGGGATTCAATTTTTACTATTTTATCAACAAAAGATATGACTAATGGATTGATTATATTATTTAATTCACCTTTAGCGTATTGTCCATTTTTTGTTACATGTTAGTTACGTTGTTATTAATTGTTATTTGGCAGTCATTTTCAATTTTAATTAAGTTATTCGAGTTAGTAAAAGATATAGCATAAAGTCCAATAGACATATCATTATTTTCATTGTATATATAATGTTCTAAATGAATAGTCCATTTATGATTTTAATTATCTTCATTTATATTAAAAAAAAATTTTATTAATAATTTATTCAAATTCTATCAAATGGACTGATTTTCCATTATCAAGATTTTTTTTTACCTTTATATATAATAAATATTTCATACAAATATTGAGAAATAATATCCAAATATTTATCTGGTAATAATAGTTTATATTTATTATTCAGTATTACAGAAACTCTGCTTCCAAATTTAGTGTTAATTATTTCAAAATTATTGGCCTTATACTTTTCATCAACTTTTAAATCTGATAATTTAATATATTCATACTTATAACCTTTATTATTTAATCGTGTTATTAAAGAAATTGAATCAGACATTTTTTATTTCTTTATTTTTATTTTAAAATACTTTAAATATTTAATAGGAAAAAAATTTAATAGAAAAATCAATTTTAATCTTTCTATTAAAATCTTCTCCTATTAAATGGATAATTATGAAATTACAGTATTTCATTTAGACGACAGTAGATCAAGATCAATATTTCAAATACCTATGAGATGTTTAATTATAGGTTCATCTGGATCAGGAAAAACTAATTTATTATGTAATATTATTCTTAAATATTGGATTCATCATAAGAATCTTTATATTTTTGCAAGATCAATTGATCAACCGATTTATAAAAAAATGAAAGCAGTATTTGATAATATAGATAAAATTGAAGCGCATATTACTGATGATGGCATAATATCTGTTGATGATGGTGAGCCAGACAGTTTAGTTATTTTTGACGATTATATTTTAGATAAACAAGATAAAATAAAAGAATATTTTATAAGATCCAGATCAAAAAATATTTCATGTATTTATATAGGTCAAAATTATAGTTTATTAGATTTACAAGTAATCAGAACGAATTCTAACTTTTTGATTACTTTCAAGCAACCCAATTTTTATATTAAGAAAATATGGAGTGATTTTATTAGCAATGATATGACGCTTGAAGAATTTAAATTTATATGTTCAATTTGTTGGAAAAAAAATTTGTATTCATATCAATTGATTTAATAAATAACCATATTTACAATAAATTTGATAGTCTGAATGTAAACGATCTAGGCTGAACGTTAAACCCGTTTTTAAAACGATAAACCCGTTTTCTAAACGATAAACACGTTTTTTAAACGATAAGTTCGTTTATAGAACGATAAAAAACTGTTTTTAGAACGTTAATTAATTTTTATTTTTATTAAATGGATATAGAAAGAATATGAAAAGATTTTGAAAACAAGATTGATAAAGTAAACAAGATTAAAGCTGATAATAAGAAGGTGACAAAAAGAGGAGGTAGTATGAATAATAAAATTACGATTGAAGAAGCAGATAGAGTAATTCAGCTTAAGGATAAATTGAAAAAGATATACAAAAATGCAGCTTTAAAAAATATATATTATGAAGAGGAAAGGGAAAAATCATATGGGCCTGTAACAAATGAATTAAAAAATATCGTAAATGCTGTTAATGAAGTTAAAGAAATAAATATTAAAACCGATGAAGATATTCAAAAAATGTTAGTTCCATATAAGAAACCTGCATTATTACGTTTAACTAGTGAAAATGATAAATTTACACCAATTTCACCGATCAGGTCACCTTTAGATACTAAATCTCCAATTAGGAAAAATATGTCGCCGATTCCAAAAAATACCACATTATTACGTCCAAATACAACAAAATATTTACCACGTATTGCTGATTCAGTTTTTGGATTATATTATAATACTACTAATTAATAATATATGATTGGTAAAGATGTTGTAAAATTTAAAGATGATAATTTAATTGTTAATGGAAAATCATATTTAGATTATTGTGTTATTCTGTGTATGCAACCCCAAATTTTTATTTACCGAAAGATTTTGACAATTATAAAGATATATTAATTCAGACTGATTCAATGTATCATAATAATGATAAAATTTCAGGATGTGTTAAATCAAGTAAAGGAGAAAAATATAGGAAAATGATAGCAAATATTTGGCATAGTTTGCCTGATAAAGATAAAAAGAAATTAACAAAAGAAGATGAAGAATCCAAAAAAGAAGGAGGTGGTTTGAAAAAATATTCAGAAGATCAAATAGAGTATAAATATATTCATAATTTAAGCGAGTTATTAAAGAGATTATATTTTATTGCTAGTGAAGAAAAAGCAGGGAATAATAATTTTGACAATGAAAAACTTGGTGTTGTACATTTTTTTAGTACAGAACTGGAAAAATTAGCTATTACTCCTCAAGGTATTGACTATTTAATATCATATGTAACGAGTTTACCTGAAAAAGTTGTGGAAAGGTCAGAACTTATGAATAAATTATTAAATAGTAAGTTTATGCCAGAAATTCATTGGCCAGGATATAATTATCTTGAACCATTCACTGACTTAGAAAAAAAGAAAAAAACAGTAAATGAATTAGATAAAGCTGCTATGGAACATGATTATTTTTATAAGGAACATATGGATATTAAGACAAGAAATATTGGAGATAAAATTTTAGAAGATAAAGCATGCAATAGATTTACAGATCCAAATGCATCTTTAGGTGAAAGAACTGCAGCATTAGTTACTACAAATGCAATGAAAATAAAAGATATTTTGGAATGGGATTAATTTAATAAAATTATTTCTTATTAAATGAATTTAAATCTCAGCGATTCACAAATTAAAAAACTTTCAACAGCTTTTAATAAAAATACAGATGTAACAATTTAATTAAAATACATTCAAATTAAAAATGACAAAAATATATTTGATTTAACTGATCGGCAAAAAAATAAATTAAGGAAGGCAAAAAATAATAAAAAAAGGTGTAAGATTAGTTATTAAAAATAAACAGCTTAAAAATAAAGTAGGTGGTTTTTTACCATTAATTATAAAAGGTATAGGTGCTCTTAGTGCTTTAGCTGGAGGAGCAAGTGCAGTAGCTAATACTTTTATAGATGCAAATGACAAGAAAAAGAAACGAGAAAAAACGGAAAGGAATAATAAAGAGATGGACAACAATATCAAAAATATTAAAACATTACAAATTGGCTCAGGATTCAAAAAAAAAAAAAGAAATTAAACCATTAACTAATTATGATATAATGAGTTTTGGATAAAATATTTCGAATTTCAGAGGCTGTTTCATGAAAGATAAATTACCATTAAAACCTTGGAAAAATGAATGTGGAATATTAAAATAAAATAATTCTAATCAACCTGGGTCACATTGGGTTGCCTGGGTAAAAAATGATAAGAAAAAAATATATTTTGATTCATATGGAGATTGTAATCCACCAAAAGAAGTTGTTAAATATTTAGGAAAAGACAATTTATTTTATACTACTGGTGAGTTTCAAAATTATAATGATCCTCCTATGTGTGGTCATTTGTGTTTAGATTTTATTAATCATTTTAAAAAATATTATTAAAAATTTTCTCTCATAAATGGAAAGTATTTTTGGTAAATATGACAAGGATATTATCCGTGAGCAGGATAAGATATATGGACCCACGTCTTTATCAAATCTTAATTCTGTTAATCAAATCACAACTTTTAATATAAAAGAAGAAAATAGTTTCTTAAATATTAAAAAATCAAAATATCAACT
>VUJU01005979.1:0-11849 GCA_009835225.1 Aphis craccivora
CATATGTGTATAAATATATATAATATATATATATATATTGGCGAAATGTATATATTATTAACCGTCGTGTACCTACAGAAACCAACCTGATCGGCGAAGTAATTGATTTAGAGGTATAAAACCCTTCTGTACACGTGGACTACCTTCTAACTATATAACTTGACGAAGACGTCGACGGCGAACGTCACTCGACTTTAAACACTTCAAAAGAACACAAGCTCAGCGGGGTACTACGATTAATTATTTTCTTCATTCAAACTGCAGATTTTTTTTTTTATTATTATTGTAACCATATCAATATGGTTATTGAAACGTTTGGCAGTCAGATCATATACCCGTAGCATTCAAACAGTAGTCAGACGCACAGGCACAATAATAGTACTTCGTGTGATTGAATGTGAATAAATAAAACTATAATATAAACTTACTAATTTTGAATTAGACCACGAGCCTCCAAGATGACAACATGAAAAAAACTCGTCTTCAATCCAAAAAAGAAAATAATGATGATTTATAGTACGCAGTGTATTATCAATATAATTCTATGTGTTAAAACTTTAAAAGTATTTTATTAATTTTATACCTACCTATATAAAGAGACACTTTAAGAAAATATAATACAAAGAGTATGCCACACCATCAGTTATTTTACTCCTTGAAAATGTTTTTTTTTTTTTTGAGACCAACTTACGGAAACAGTATTCACAATAGCTTTACTGAACATTTAGGTACTATACATAGATATAGAAAAAATGCATCTATGTCGTACTGTTTATATTTTTTAATAATTTAAAGCTGATCAAAATCATTCATTCATTGAGTATTGATATCAAAAATTGCCAAGACTCATTTAAAGCTCTTTCTATGTAGTGTAAAAATTTGGTAAATCTACTGTAAATAATCTACTCGTAAGTTTGTCATCCGCGAAACCTTTTTTTCTATATAATCTTATTATTATACAACAGACATTGTTGGTATTGACATGGGACTACTTTTAATATATTTTAAATTAGTATTTAAATATTTTAATTCTTCTTAAATGTCATTAAAATTAAACAACAAGTATGTGGCTTTGTTCTTTTATAAATACAATGATTAATAATCTAAAAAATATATTTTTTACAATTTTTATATTTAACTAAATTCGATTAATTTAATTACATTTTTAATATTCTGAAACATAATTTAGAGACTAGGAAGTGAAAGTAAATTGATTTTAGGGTCTTGAGTGATGAACAACATTTGCAATATTTTATATTTCAAATATTGTACAATTTTATTTTATAAACTACACTCGTTTTATTGTAATTTGTTTAAGCATTTTAACTATTATTAAATTTAAAAAAGAAAACAAAGGAATTCACTCTATTATACCATAGTAAATTTCGAGTGCACTTATCGATAAGTTAAATTTTAATTTAATGAGAAATCATTGTATACGAAAAACGATTCTGAGTGGAGATAATATGCATATACAAACATCTATTCCTAGAGATATTTAATAATATGTTTATATTACCCCATGAGTAATTATTCTCGGTAGGTTAAACTTAACTAATTTTTAATAAAATTATCAAGTATAGTATATTATAATTTAATATAGTTCTATAATATTAATTATTATATTACTTACGTAATATTCTTCTGGGTTTATAAATAAGCATATTAGTTATGTATTGTAAAATAGTGTAAATAGAATCGTCAGATAAACAATTTAAAATTAGTCTAAGTATTTTAAAATTTTTAATAAACACAGTAAATAATAATAGCATGTACGCCACGACGAAAAGATTCAAGTCGATAACAAAAAAAATTATAAATTATAACAAAGAATTAAAGAATACAACATTGAAAAAAAACAAAATCGATTTTATGAAAAACTTTCAGTATTATTTTTTTGTTTTCTGTCAATTACTTTGAAAAAGTACTTAGATCCGATAAAAACTAACGTTATTGTAAAACATTATAATGGCATTTCTCTACTGAAAATATTAAATAATTTAAATAATTATTAATCTTAAATGTATAATGTATAATATTATTATTAAAATACGTACCTACCTATATTGTACACTTATCTGTATAACGGTGATATATTTACTACTAATTTATTATTTAGCAATTTATCACAAAATCTAAAAAATATTAATTGTGTGTGTGTCTGATTGATATTATTAGCGTTGTTACCATTGTAAAAAGGCGAAATATTCATAAAAATGATAAATACTTCAAGTAAGTTATTTTAAATTATATTTGCTTTTTAGATATTAATAAAAATTTGAAATAAATTCCAACGCAAGAGTTATTATCATCACAGCGATATTAATTATACTTCTCATAATATAATAGTGATATTATATTTTTAACTTTTCTATAACTATCAAAAAGATGACTTAAAATAACTTATTATAGATAATACAAAAGCTTACATATACTTGTGTATGACATTATTCACATTAACTTTATAGATACCTACAATAGTATAATATCTCTCTTCACCAATACAGTATTTTATTGTTCATTTCATTTCATTGTGCATAATGATGAAATTGTAAACGAAACATTTTTGTACGTTTTTCATAAGTTTGACTTAATATACTACTGCCATCAATGTAAGTAGGAATTTCATATAAAATGAAAAAAAATATTATACAGTAATAAATATATTAATTTATCCTACTCGACTGTCACATAGGAATTATTGTGCGTTACATTCGTGTTCTTTTGACAAGAAAAATCGGCATTCAGAAGAAGTGTACCAATAAATATGACTTTTTTTTTATTAGAAAAAACCAAAAACGAAAATGTAGGCTATGGCTTGTATACTTTACGTCTATATACAGAGTTGAGTTACAAAATATCACCGTGCGTTGTGTGTGGATAATGGATATACACTTTTTATAGCTTTTTTTTTTATTTATTTGTATATGTGTTTGTAGAACCAACTAAAGTTTTTACAAACACAGAACTCCAGTTATGTCGATTTACGCATCTATTTGTTAAGCACGAGTTGAATGGTTACGTCGGCCAACACTTTCCAAAAAGTTTTTATGGTTATTTTTATCTCGCCAGCGTGGTTAAATGTTCCGGCGGCCCGGCGTATCAATATCTCAGCCACCAAGAACTGAGACTATACAAACTTATTATAACTTTATTGTCAAACTTTATCCTGCTACACATGCACTACAGTCACATTTGTGATTCTACTAATCATTTCCGTTTGATAGTACCGTACTTAAGTACTCGTTTTGAATTACTTCGAGCGTGATAACTATTTGAAGAATATATATTTTTTTAATAATCTTTAAACTCATTTATGTGTAATTCGTTGATTTTTTAATTGCTTAAAGTAAAATTAATTATTTAGAATATATTATTGCAAATCAATAAACAATACATATGTTTCAAATTGAAGACCATTATATACATAATATATATATATATATATAAGTTATCTTTAACTTCATAGTAATTACTTTACTATGTCGATACATTTTACTATCTATTGTTCCAAATTATTATACAACAAAATCATAACATGAAATTGATATGAACGTTACAAAAAAAAAAAATGGATTATTTTAAATTTACCTATTATTCTAATTTATTACTCGTTGTAATATATTCTATATATAAAAATGTAATAAACAATAAGTTTTTTAATATTGATTGAATAACTATAAAATTCAAAACCTTTAAATGATATACCTAAATATACATTATATAAATCATGACTTATTATTAAATTATAATTTTCAAATAATTAATATTACATATTAATATATATTAGCCACTAGTATATTTTTTGCTTGTATAGCATATTATCATATTATACATGAATTCGTTTTCGATTTTATAAACATAAAAGTAGGTAAGTCTTGAATATTTTTCGAGTTGAAATTAGTGAAATTAATTTTTCATACTTAAACAACACATTAATTGAGATGACAATATAATATCAATAAAAAATATAGATATTCCCAGATTGATTAGTATTATCATTGATTATAAATAAACAATGGTATTATTAACATTTATATTATATTTTAAAATAATTATTAAAGTTTATATAATTGTCATAAGTGCTAGAAAGGACGCATGTAAACTCCGCCTCTAAAAAAATCAGATAAAATTGAGTTCAAGTAGTAGTATACAGTTGATATGATATATTATTAAAAAAAATTACAATATAATTTAATATCAGTGGTGTAAGATCATAATTATCGTTCATATTAAATATTTAAATCATAGTAAAAAAATCATAACACTTTAATAATCGTTATACCTAATAATATAAAATCATAAGTTTCATAAATTCATAATAATAATTAATAATCCTCAACATTTAATACTTAAACTATAATAAAAAAAAATCATAATAAATAATCGTTATACCTAATAATATAAAATCATATTTTTCATAATAATAATTAATAATTGTCCACATTAAATATTTAAATTATAGTAAAAAAATCATAATAAATAAACGTTATACCAAATAATCCAAAAATATATTGTTAGGTATGTCATACATGTAAACTAAAATGATGGATATAATTTGGAAATATAGTCTTGTATTACTCCATTAGTGTACCGATTTATAGCATCCTGTACCACTATCATTTTTTTTTTTTTTTTTTGATTTCGAATTTCGAAACTGGCCGAGTTTACATTAGACCTTTTAATACCTTTTTATCTTGACCGATATTCTGGCGGAGTTAACAATCGCTCACTATAAAATACATTATCTAGGTATTAGGTTCTTATAATATATATATTAGGTACATAGTATAGATCATTTCATTTCTAAGTACTTTATCAGAATATTTGGAAACTGATAATTTAATTTAATTTCAGCACTTAATGATAAATACTTAGAAATCACTATTCTAATAAATGTATAATTTATCTTTATTTGTAATTATTAACATATTATAATATATAAGTTATGAAATTGTTATAAATAATAATATTATTATCTTAATATTAGTTGTCCATCTGTGTGCCGACTAGTCCTCAAACGACGACATACAAGATTGAATTCCGGTCGCAGTGTACCTATTTTCACTTTGACAGTGTTATTTGGCCCAGCAGGATGTATGCAGAAGAATGCAGGAAATTGGAAACAACCAAATAGGGAATCACGAGTTACGACAGCATCAGAAGTCTATGCTAGCTACATGGAACAGGATAAACGGAAACATGATGTCACGCGTTACAAAAGGATGGTGCCCAAAGCATTTAATTGAATTCTCTATTTCATCTATAAGGAAAAAGGGTTTTATTCGGGGTCGGATTGGAAGGGGGCTTATGGAGTCATGACAAACCTCTGCACTCATTTAAACACATCCTGCAGCGGTACAGTTGACTTATTCAATATTATCAATATTATTAAAAATAATAAAATAAAAAATAATCTAGTATTCATAAATTAAATATGTGAAAGATCTTTACCTGAATTAGACCTTCTAATAAATTCTGTAATAACAATAAAAATTTAAATAAATCGATTAACCACATTCTTTTATTTACATAAATTATAAATAACTTTTAAAGGTATCCTTGGTTTATGACAAAAACTATAACTATCTATCAAATAATCACAAAAATTTCAATTTAATCCCAAATATCATACAGTTTATATTAAATTTATGATATATTTATATCATACTGCCATTTCTATATTATCATTGTATTTTTTTTTTTAAAGTAGACCATAAAACAATAACAATAAAATTTTAGTTTAAAACTTTTTTAATGTAAGCTCCATATCTCCTTCAAAAGTCAGAACCCACGTATTTTATATAAGTACTATAAACATTATTTATTAAAAGTAATATTATATTAATAGTTAATATACGAGTATATGTAATGAAGTATAAAGTGGATAAATGTATCATGTTTAGACAAGTACATTATATATAATAATGAACTATACAGATTATTAAAAAAAAGTAATTGAAATACATACTATTAATTAATATAGGTATGTAAATTAATAAAATTTCGAATTTTTTTTATCAAGTTATAATTTTTCATAAATGTATACAATTATTCATGTTTGTGAAAATATGAATTTTATATTTTTGACTATAATATCTATATATGTATATATATTTAAAAACTTTGTAAAGACTGATATTTTAGAATTGTACTTTTAATCAAATTACCGACACACCTAGGTCCTAGGGTTAAAAATAGTAACTGATAATATGTATATCATTTTCATCTTTAGCTTCATCAAATGATATCAATACGAACCTTTAACATAATAAATAATATTCGGCAGTATGCATTAACTTTAAATAAGGGTTGTACTGTAATATAGACAATAGTTCTCGTACTGTATTGGTAAATCAATCGATAGAAGATAATGTAGACCTGAATAGCCTAAGGTTGTAGGAAGTCGCTGTGGGATTATAATATGAGACGTGATTCGTTTAATAATATTGAACGGTAGATTTCTATGTATAGTTTATACAGATTTTCAGAACAAATGAAGATTTATTATGAGATTTTATTTTAAGTACTAAAACCAAATACCTTAAAAGGTTAATACTTAATTTCCATTAAATCCAATTTTTCGGTTTTATAAAGTTCGATTTTTCGAAACTTTTTATTGAATGGTGTAGGTATCTAAATATATTTAAATTTACATTTTGCATATTAATAAGATAAAGTTCAAAATGCAAATTAATTCATTCGAAAAGCTGAAGCAATACATTCATATTTTAGCATCACTTGATAATAGATAGCTCGCTCGTGTGAGTAAACTACATTATCTAAAAGTACTCTTTGTTTTGTGGTTACATGCTCAGCATAATAACAGGACGACACATTCATACTGGAACGAACGATAAATTATAAGCCGACATAATTTAAAAATAATAATCATACATAAATAATAAACTATACTACCTAATTTTGATAAATAAATTAGATTTGAAACATGAATAATTAAAATTTCAAATCATCAATTAAAATTAATATTTGATTAAAATAAAATTAAGGTGTTTAAACAAATGTTTCAAATTATAAAAGTTTAAATTATAAGGTATTATTTTGTAATATTAATGAAGTATATTAATATACATTATTAACTTTTGTAGAATAGTTTTCAATATCTAAAAAAAATTCCTTGATAAATAAAATGTATTTAAATCAAAAATATTTATGTATAATAAAGTCATTTATTTAAAAATTGTACGTATTTGTACATAAAAACTTAAAGAAAATAATGGCAATAATGCTCTATAAAAATAATACATTTTTTTCATAAAATATTTTATTACGTATTTACTTGAGTTATTTTATTTATTTTATTTTATTTTCCAATAGGTACTGCTCATTGTCTACAACACACATAACTTTGTTTTTAATTGATTTTTTATCGAACTATAATAAAAAAAAAATCTTATTTCTTTAATAAGAATATATATTTTAGTATTTGTTTACTACTTTTAATCAAATAAGTATATACACAATAACCGTTTATAACCTTAAATATATACCTACCTGTATATTACTTATATATAATTTAATTTTCATAAACACATATAAATACAATATAATATTAATACTCTCTATACAAGTAATTTAATTCTAAAATTAACTTCTTAATATAAATATAATTTCCGGTACAAATAAATTACTATCAAATAATTTGTTTGTATCGCAAAGATTAAATGTTTATGACATAAGAGTAATCCGACTAACAGCTTTATTTCAGAATTTAGTAGATTACAAGGTGCCCCTCCCATTATAATCAAACAAATCTACTCACCATGTCCATATATAGATGAACCCACATCAGAATAATTTACCATAATTTTCCGGTACAGTTAACTATCATCAGATTATCTCGTATAAAGGATGTGCAGTAGGGGGTCATAGTACTAGGCCTAGGACTAGACTATTAAGTTTAGTTACCAAAGCGCGTATGTTAAACAAACCAACTGAGAGTTCAAATTGATCTATGCGTAAAGCTTTCCATCAAGGTGAAATCAATATAATGAAAATAATAATAATAATAATATACAGAGGGTGAATTTAAAACGCATAGCCTGTAGTTTTGTCACCCCGTTCGACGTTCCTGAAAACAGAATCTGTACAATGGTCGAGAAGACAAACAGAAGGGGTTAAATTAAAAGCTTTTCCCGAGCGTTCATATTGAACGGTCTGAGCGCGCGTGTGTAATTTAACGGAACCTTTAAACAAACAAAGAGGTGTATGATGCCGACCAACCCAAAAATCCCATCGGACGATTGTATATACTTAGAGAGTCCTCAGAGAAGTGGGATTTTCCCTCTAGTCTTTTTGCCTATTTTGTTGGCTTTGTACACGAAGACCTCATAATATTGGTGTCCTTTACAGTGCCCCTTTCTTTTTGTAAAACAATAAGAGTTTAACCGTGGTTCGCCAAACTAAATATACACTATCGAGGTAAAATGTTTTAGAAAATAAATTTAAGACAAAGTCAATATTTTGTTTCTAGACTCGGCGATTTTGATTTTTAATAAAAAAAATTAGAAATATTTTATTTTATCTGTTGCGATATTATCATTGATACTGAATATTTATTTAAGTTGAAAAATTTACCATATAATAAATAAATTCTTGAAGTGAAATCAAAAATAAAATGAATTAAGCTATTATCCTAATAAAATCCAACAATATATAATATATTGTAATGTGTTACGTGACTATACAAATACAAACATTATCATCAAATTAAAATGTATAAAATTTGATTCAAGCCATGAAGATATAAGAGAAGGTATTATTAGTTTTAGATAATTTAACGATATGCGTTTTAACAACTTTGTTGTTACTTCAAACAAAAAAAAATTATATATTATAATCTAATTACCATATATATGTTTATTCATCAAAAACTTAAAATTAATTACAATATGCAACTTAATTATTTATATTTTTATTAATATTTCTGTTCTTGGAAAAACGAAGTTATTATATATATATTTTTTTTAAATTGAGAACACAAATAAATTTAAAGGTCTTATCAAAGAATCTTAAAATACCATTAATTCTTTAAATTGACAATTTTTAAAAATCAGCAATCCCTAATCCCGCGTATCCAACATTGACTCATAATAACAAAATAACACAAAATTTGCTTAAGATTTAATAGTCAGTAATATTAATTAATTCCTCGTCATCGTCTTAATTTTTTTTTTTAATATTAGCAAAATAAAATAAAATTACAATGTAATAAATTATACAACTATCTCAAAGCTATATATGAAACACATGCTGTACTTCTAAATTAAATATAATACATAAATACATAATATTATATTTATAACATAACACATAAAAAATTTAATATATTTTAATAATTGGGTTCAAAAATTAAACTAACGGTAAACAGCGGTTTTTATTTTATTTTGAGCAAAATGTTAAGTGAAAAAATAAATATGTCATTAATGATTAACTAAATCATTAATTAATTAGCTTTTTAAAGCACTTAAAACTCAAAATATACTGCCTATAATAATTTTGATTAGTTATAACTCATAAGTGGGTTATCAAACAAAAAAAAATTAAATTTTCTTTAAAGATAACGGTTATTCTTATTATTATTATGTTGATTTGCTTATCATATATACTGTTATCTAATGGCGTTACCAAATGGCTAACGGTTTATCCCTAGTGGATCACAGTTATGTGGGTACAAAATCTCGACAGAATAACTCAATTTGTGTAAACCATTCATCCCTTATACCCTAGAGAGTAGAAAAGAAGACCCTATAGCTTATTTTAAGTATATATCGTGTGTATTTGTTGGAATGTAGAAACAAAATCGTTTTATGTACCATTACCCGTTATGGAAAATACTATTTTTTTTTCGAATTCTCAATAAAAACCATAGGTTTTTAACAAGGGATAACAATGACATAACATATCTTCACATTATGCCAAATAAAATGGTTCTTTTGTAATTTACTGGCCTTGGTCTATAATAAAGTTACGTGCTCGTGGATTTAGAAGTAATATATCCTCAAACGCTGTAGAAGGGGCATAATTTATGCATATTGCCGAATAACCATAGTTGTCCACTATAACGGTGAGTAGAGTGGAGTAGTCAGTGAGTATATTTAGATCGTCCGAGGTTTTATTTAGTTAAGTATAAATTATAATAAGAAAAAAAAATGAGAGGGAATGATTGAAATAAATTAAGTACCAGCTGTCCCTGAGAGTGTTCCTGTAACTAATCAACTTCAATCAGCACTTACCTTTACCCATCACTACAATCTAAAATGTTTTTACCAAACTACCGAAAAGTCTTAAATTTGGTTTTCAACAAATGTTTAATACTTAAAATTACCAATCATCATTTATCAAACGTATAAATAACGTACCTATATTTTAACAAAAAATTTTATTCCCAATATCATCTCTTAATTTTCTGCTATAATATACAAAAAACAGTGGAAAAAGTAACAGCCAATTATAGTTCACATCCGAGTAAACACATCATGTCTTACACGTCTCACTTTTCTACTAGGTATATGAATAGGATCTTAACGTAATAATATGGATGAAAAAATATGCCTCATTAAAAATTTAAATTTAAATCTAGTGCTTTGGTGATGCTTGAACACGCGTGAATAATTTTCTGGTAATACTACATGTGAACTGCAGTAAAATGAGGAAAGTTTCAGAAACTTAAACACCCTACGGGAAACATATAAATGGACTTTGTTTTAATTGACTTACGGTGATTTCGATAAATTAGCAATTATTATAAAAACACTATAACTATTGATATTTTTTTATATTATATTTTAATAAATGTTGTAGAGCATCAAAATTAAATAGATGTAAACTAAAAGTATACATTTCATTTTAATGTTTACAAATCCAACTTAATTAATATTTATTAACAACGTATAAGCTAATATTCAATAATATTAAATATGAAAGGAAAATATAACATCATGCATAATTTCAATTATTTATGTGAACAAAAAAATAATGAAATTTTAATTCATATTTCTATCAAATTGTTGAGCTCATAAGACGTATAGAATGTAGATACAGTTATAAGGAACACGGTGATTTGTTATTCATCGCCAGTAAAATATTATTCTCAAAATCATTTAAATTTAAATTTTATAGTTTCGAAAACAAAAATTCTATTGAGTCTTGTTAAGAAAGTTAAGACAGTGTTACTTTTATAATAACAAATATATTATAAATATTTTCACGCATTAATATTATTTAAAACAAAAAATTATTAAAGAAATCTTAAAAAATCGATCAAATATTTATAAACATTCTAATCTATTTTAAAATCACTATTTAGAAAATGTAAATATGATTGGGTATTTGGTATGTTTGTAAAAATAGATACTAATCTAAAAAAAAAGCGGGCAAGTGGGTACCGCTCTGCTGTACATTAGGTGCCGTGTGGATCACTATTATGTATTATAGGAGGGTTAAATTTGAATCCAATGATAATTATCATTGTATACGAAAAACGATTCTGAACGAAGATGATTTGTCAGCCTAGGATATAATTTTCAGTGGTTGGTGAAAAAGGTAGTTTATGTTTTAATGACCTGAATACATCAAAATTTAAGTTTTTTTATAATTATTATTAACTGAACTTATGGAAAATCTTGTATTACATTTTCAACTCTTAGCTGCTTATACAAAAATTTGTATAAATTATACCTACAAAATAATTTGCAAATATTCATGATTTTGACGAATTTCCGTCAATATTTGAACTTCAAATGCTAATAAAAAAAAATTGTGCCTATGTATTCTTATAATTTTTTAATCACTATAGGAAGAACTTATGAGGAACTTTGTATTAAATT
>VUJU01005981.1:0-11842 GCA_009835225.1 Aphis craccivora
TAATTATCATTGGATTCAAATTTAACCGTCCTACAATATATAGTGATCCACACGGCACCTAATGTACAGCAGAGCGGTACCCACTTGCCCGCTTTTTTTTTTATTATATCTCATTTAATTTTCAATTTAATAAAATTGCATTAATATTATTGTATAATATTTTTATTACAAGATACTAACTTTCCAATACTATATTATATAAATTGTACAGTTTAAAAAAAAAAATTATCCTTTGGTCTAAATAGACCATAGAAAGTCCTAAGTCTATTAAAATGGGAAGGAAATTTTAGTATATAGTGTAGTACTTACCAAAAAAATATTCAGGAACTAGTGTATAAGGGAGCATACTACTTGCGTCCGAAAATATTATCGGTAGGTTAGTTGCGTCCCGTAAAAAAAGATTCAAAAAGGATCATAGCCTATTTGCGTCCCGTAATACCTTTTTTTATAACCTAATTACGTCCCGAAAATATCGATATAATCGATATCAATAAGTTAATAAACAAACACATTGATATTTATTTTAATTTAGAATATTGTTATATATATAAAGTTGCATATAATAGTTATTATTAGTTCAATTCAAATATTATATAATATAATATATATATATATATTTATATAGGGTAATATATATGCATACTTTAAAATATTAAAAAAAATCATATTTTTTACATTTTGGCATAGTAAAAAAAAATCATGTATAAATAATATTGCCACCCCATAATTATAACTCAAATGTATTATCCCAATAAACAAAATATGTAGTTGCCGGATTATTTTCAAGATCAATAACAAAAAGCGGGCAAGTGGGTATCGCTCTGCTGTACATTAGGTGCCGTGTGGATCACTAATATACATTATAGGAGGGTTAAATTTGAATCCAATGATAATTATAATTGTATATGAAAAACGATTCTGAACGAAGATGATTTATCAGCCTAGGATATAATGTTCAGAGGTTGGTGAAAAAGGTGGTTTATGTTTAAATGGCCTGAATACACCAAAATGTAAGTTCTTTTATAATTAATGTAATCTAAACTTATGAAAAATCTTGTATTCAATTTTCAACTCTTAGCTATTTATATAAAAAAATTTATGAATTATACCTACAAAACAATTTGCAAATATTCACGATTTTGACGAATTTTTGTCAATATTTGAACTTCAAATACTAATAAAAAAAAATTGTGCCTATGTATTCTTATAACTTTTTAATCACTATCAGAATAACTGATAGAGAACTTTGTACTAAATTTTCAAGTATTTTGGTAGGGCCAAAGAAATGTTATCGACACTTCAAAAAAAATTTTCAGAAAAATTGATAATATTTCAGTTGTCTATAAATAGCTCAAAAAAATTCAAAATATTTTGAAAACTAAATCACATAAAGGAAACGCCAATCTTAATAACTGGTAAAATTATCAAGTATCTACGACTTATACTTTTTGAATAATAACAAATATTTAAAACCGTTTGAGGATAAATCGTTATCGTTACGCTATTCACTAAAAATTTAAAATTCAAACGCACTTAAAATTTTTCCTATAATGATGTTACGAGTTTTCTCTATAGCTACTTGAAGGAAAACTTATGAAAAACTTAGTGTTGTATTTTTAATCCTTAGTTATTAACACAAAAAATTTTATGATTTTTCAACTTTAAAATTTCTTGCAAATTTTCGCGTTTTCGACAGAAAAAAATTGTGACTAACGATTTTTAATTTTTTTTAGCTACAATAAGAAAAACTAATAAGGAACCTTGTATTTCATTTTAAAGTATTTTTGGCCATCCAAAATTTGTTTATCGACACTTCAAAAAAAAAACTCATAAAAAACGAAAATTTCTATGGTCTATAAAACTCAAAAAAAGTCAAATTTTTTTGAAAATTTAACTGTATACAGATAACACTTACATAAATCTTTAGTGAAAATTTTAAGTATTTACAGTGATTAGTTTTTGATTTACAACCATATAAAAATATCGATTTGGTCGAAAACTGGTTTTGCGTAAAAATTCCTGTTTTCTGTTACTCTTTTAGGGTTTTTCCTGACGCTTTTGAAAACTATTGGAAATTTTTTTACTTTTGACCCCCCAAAGTACCAACTAAGTTCACTTTCCTATCAGAAACAGTCCACTTTTTAAAATCGAAGCACTTTTACTGCTCCAAAACGTGGTGACAGACACAAAAATTAAAAAAAAAACATTGTAAAAATCAATACATTCATCACTTCGTTCAGAATCTAAAATAATAATAATGATAATTAAGGCCGTACATGTTTCTACTCAAATGACCTTTTTTACCCAAACATAAAAAAGAGTGATTTGGTTTTTGCCCCAAAAAAATATATTTGTCAAAGTTATGGCACATAATATATAGGCAGGTGTAAAACTTATAAGTCAATGTAAATATTAAAAATAAAAACATAGAAAGGTGAACTGAATTTGTATAGAAATTTAAAACATACTAAACAAAATAGTATACTCGTAATATTAAAAACAATTATTTTTCAAAGTCATGGCACATATACAATAGGCAGGTGTAAAAATGATGTCAATAAGTATAAAACATATAAAAATATTAAATATATTTTTACTTTTTAAAAACACCACGGACATTTTAAGTTTAAAGTAAAATCTATTAAAATAAATTGTAACTCGAATATATACTTGACATAAACTTATCTGATTATTGGCACGAGCGAACGACTGTGGGATATAGTTTTATCTCGAATTGTGTACATTCAGCTCAATTTTAACTTATCTGATTTATTGGCGAAATGTAATTTAATTTAAATTCTGAAGTTTACGCCACTTTTACTTAATGGGCAATGGTGACCAAAATGCTTTATCGTTTACTGCTATGAATAATAATTCTTTGGGCGAAAACCAAATCATTCTTTTTTATGTTTTGGCAAAAAAAGTCATTTGGTCGAAAACCAAAATGTTGATTTTGGGCGAAAACAGATTCGCCCATAATTACACACTTATAATCAAATATATTTTGACGCCACACACATATGTGATGTCTCTTACATACTTACAACAAACTAAATTTTCATTTAGAAAATCTATTTTATGTTGTTAGCTTTAATATTGAAGTAAATTTACCTAATGTCAAACTGAAAGATAAGAATAATATGTAGGCCATCTCATAGGCTATTTTATTTATATTATATAATCTTAAGATGATGAACAATGAGCATTTAAATGTTGTAATATTCTACATAGTGAATTCGCTTTAAAATGATAATATAATTGGCGTTTTATAATAGGTAAATTTAATACAATATAAAAGCTTTTAAAAAAATACATTGTCAGCCAATCTAGTAATCGATTTGTATATTTAAAAAAAATTTTCTGATATTATATTATTATTATAACATTAAAAATATACTCGGGTATTTATTATATATACCTAATTCATAAAATATAAAAAAACAAAAAAAATTCACAATAATAAAAATAAAAACTATATTAAAATGTATAAATTCATGCATTACCCAACTACATTAGAATATTAGATTATAATAACGAAAATCTAAAATGTTATATTATGTAAAACCATTTACATCTGAGTACAAGACTTACAACCTAATAAACATAACTACAAAATAAGTTTGAGTTAGGTTATCTATGGTAACGACATCACTAAAAACGGCTGTCGTGGTTCTGAATTTAATATAAATTTCCATTAAAAAATTCACACTTTTTAATTTATAACTTAATTTCTAAACGTATGATTTTGATGATTTTTACAGGAACAAGTTATACACAATATTTCTGAGTTTAAATGGGCAACTTCTGCTTCGATATAGTATACACTATAGTACTATACACACACCGTCGTGCAGTTATTAGTATTATTTTTTATTTTTTTTTTTTTACTTAACCTAGCTCGTGGTTTATATTTTAATGACCAGCTGAATACCCAAAAATTAACCATGTACAGAAAATACCAATTTTAACAGCTGGTGTATGTTTCATGTTTCTACGGCTAATAATTTTTAACTATAACAAAACTCTAAAATTATTTGATTGTAAATCGTTATTTTACGAGTGAATTTTGGATTTCGTAAAAATTTAAACCAAAGATAACATTTTTTTAATTGGCTAACGTTCAAGTTCTTTTATAATTATTGTAAGCCTAACTCATGGGAAATCGTATAAATTTTCGACTCGTAGGTAGTTACTTATATAGGTACAATTTTTATAAATTTGAACTACCAAATAATTTGCAAATATTCATGGTTGTGACGAATTTTCTTCAATATTTGAACTTCTAATGCTAATAAAAAAAAAATGTGCCTATGTATTCTTATAATTTTTTAATCACTATAAGAATAACTTATGAGGAACTTTGTATTAAATTTTCAAGTATTTTGATTAGGCCAAAAAAATTTTATCTACTATTATATTTCTATAATGTTTCTTACTTTCTTTACTTGTATTATACTTTAATAATTAATTAATAGGTACGTAATTATAGGTGGCAAAAAATCCAAGCTATTGGTTGAACAAACGATTTCAAAACAAACACAGAAATTGGTAAATTTTTAAAAAACTTTTGGTATACCATTTTTACCTCCTTAAATGATAAGTGATGTGTTTGTGTTCGATCTTATGGCTATTGCTTCAACTGTTTGTGAAGAATTCACAGATTATATTTTAGATAACTAATTCCCTCCTCATGTTTGGTTTGAACTCTGAGTGCTCAAATAGTTTACAAAGTACAACAAATGCATGTGAAGCTTTTCACTCAAAATTTAACTCATGTTTTTATTCTAGTCATCCACGTATTTTTCAATTCATCGACGTCTTGAAATTCCAGATAAATACATAATATGTCTTAATTAATAGCATTAACACTTCAAAAACAAATTATAGAGAAAAAATATTTAAAATTAGAATTACTAAATAGACAAATTGAAAGCTTAAAAAAAAAGAAATTTCTCCATTAAATTGTATAATAAATGTTTCGTTCAAATTTATACCTAACCATATTTTAATTCAATATTTGCATTTTTTTTTATTACTTATTTATATACCATATTTGAATTTATTTATTATTTTAAATTTATACATACCATATTTGAATTATTGAATAAATGAATTTTATTATTATGACAAAATGTACCTACAAAATATGAATCATTTTTAAATTAATTTTTTTTATTATTTTACATTTATACCTTACGATATTTGAATTGAATACATGATTTTTTTTATTATGCCAAAATGTAAAAAATATGAATTTTTTTATTATATTAAAGTATACATAAATATTACCCTATATATATATATATATATTATATTTAAATTGAACTAATTATAATAACTATTATATGCAACTTTATATATATAACAATATTTTAAATTAAAATAAATATCAATGTGTTTGTTTGTTAACTTATTGATATCGATTATATCCATTTTTCGAGACGCAATCAGGTTATAAAAAAAGGTATTACGGACGCAAATAGGCTATGACACTTTTTGAATCTTTTTTTACGAGACGCAACTAACCTACTGATAATATTTTCGGACGCAAGTAGTACCTATGCTCTTTATACACTAGTTCCTGAATATTTTTTTGTTAAGTTTAAATTTTTCGATTTTTATTAGTTATTAATTAAATTATTATCAACTAAAAAAATTTCACCGAGTAAAAAACATGACAATTTAAATTTTAATATATGATAAATAAATATATTGTTCTTTAACACTTAACATTAAAAAAATATTCAAAATGAAAAGGCACAATTTATTTTTAATAGATAAAGTATAATTTTTATAGTTCAAAAATGTAATATTAAGTTCGAGTATCTCATACTAAACCCCCCAAAAATATATATAAATATAAAAACATAATTTTTTTATTTAGACAATCACATTTTAAAATACAATGTCTTCGGTAAAAACTTATACAACCGTAATTTGTATTTTTAAATCTTTAATAATACTATTTATTATTTCCCATGTGTTGTGGTCGAAGTTTTTGATTCTATAATTTTTGATTCTTTTTAGCGAAACTAAAATTTGTTTTCCATCAGCTGGTTACACACTTAGCGATTAGTTATAAACAAACCTTTTACATAAAACATAATATATTACGCAATTATAGAAACCTTTTTTTGTATATTATTTATTTCACGAAATTTGTATTTTTATATTTCATTATTCTTTCGTAAGCATTAGTACTTTTTTGCATGCTGTAGTTTTATAGTTTATATAATAACTACATGATGAAAATCCTTATTTTTTCTAAATGTAGATTATTTATAATTTTTTTAACATTTTTTTATATTTTCGATAATGCAGCCTCCGCTGCAGGAAAAACTGATAGTAAATATTACAATGGCCATTCAAGGAAAACCTTAAGTAATTATTAATTTATTTAATAGCTACAGTTTAGCATTATTTAAATTTAGTAATTTTAAGATGTTTATTTTTTTTTATAAAGTTTATTAATTATTATAAATTTGTTGTTTTGTATTTTAGTACCTACAATAAGTAATTTCTATTAGATATTCTAATATTTTAATAATATAAAAAATTATGATATTTTTTACACATAACTACAAAAGTATGAAATAATACTCAATGTTTTAAAAAATTGAGTATGAATAAATCAATTATCAATATATACGAACGAGTTATTATTACATATTACCATAGTTTAACTTTTTATGATAAAATACATTCATGTATGAAATTAATTAATTATATTAACATAATTATAATTTAAATATATAACTATAATTTATCAGATAAATTAGTAAACGTTGGATTCAGTGGTTTGTATACTTCACTATTATGCACATTATGACTAAAAATCTATATATGTCATTAATAACCTACAATGTTATTATATCGAGCATTTTTTTAGGTTCAATAATAAATGATCAGAAACTAGCTTTAGAGATAATCGGTTTGTATAATAATCTATACGGCTATACATAATAGGATATATTACACATAAGCTTTAAATATATATAATACATTATATATAGGTACATAGAAATATTAATTATTCTATAAGTATTTTATATTATATAAAATATATTATAATTACATAAATTGATATTTAAATTTAAATATTTTCATTCTATTTATATTATATACTTACAAACAATAAAAAAAGGTACCTATTAATAAGTTGTTCGGACACGGACGCGTTTTCGCGCCACCGTAGTTTCAACCCCCTCCTCGGCCGTCCAGCGCCGGGCCGTTCGCCGCCGTAGGCTGTGCCGCAAGTCGTCGTGTCTTCTCCAGGCGGTCGAGCCCGACGCATCGTAGCGTTCGCTCGCCGCGTTTTTGCGATGTTTGGCGACCACACCGCGTGTACCGGCAGCCGATGCGTTTTATTGTTAAGTCGTCGGGTCTGTGATTTCACCGCGTGTATAGCCGACGCGTTTGCTGTTACGTCGTCAGACTTGAAAATTACTAAGTGGTCGTTTCGCGGGTCGGAAGACGCATCGCGTTTATTGCAAACGCTGAGATACGTGCCCCGAGATAGTCGGGGAGGGTTATTATACCGTATTCCCGCTACCCGTGAGTGTTGTGGCTGTCGAATCGAGTGAAGAGTTGTCGCCGTTCCAGCATCGGACCAAAGAGTTGCCGTCGCTGACGTGTCACGTGTGGTCATCCTCGCCGTGTCTCATGCCTTGTAGTTGTCAGGTTCTGGTTTATATACCTATTATATTTTGTTTTGTATAATTTTGGTCACGTGACTTACTATCACGATTAAAGATATACAGGTTGGGAATCGAACGATGATAAAGTGAAGCCCAAACTTACTAAAAAAATCAGCTGTTCCCACTGCTCACTAGCGCTACCAGGCCATAGAGTAATAATACTAGCGGATTTTTTGTTGTACAATTTGCCATCTATTCCCGATATAAATCCGCTGGTAGTGCCTGGTAGCGCTAGTGACTAGTGGGAATCAGCTGATTTTTTTAGAACGTTTGGGCTTCAAGATTTGTGATTATTTATATGAGCCGATTCCCAACCTGTATATCTTTAATCGTGCTTACTATAGTCATCGCGAAGTTAAGTGTATTATTATTATGTAATCATTTGGGCGCCCACATATTAATTATTATTTATACTATTGCTTTATTATATGTCATCATTTACGTCCAGTACCATGTATTACCAATTATTTATATTTTATACATAAAATTACTCGTTATTTTAGGTAACCCTTTTCCCGTCCATAGCACCCCGCAAGTCGTTGCCGCAAACCGCAAGATAAGTAGGTGCGGCGCGGCGCATCATAAGTAATAAGTTGTACTAGACAAATTATTTAATCATGTAATACATTTTGGTAGATTTTAAATATTTATTTTAGGGTCGGGCCACACTGTGGTATTTAAGCAAACGGCGAAACGGCAACGCCGGTCAACCGCTGCATGCAGTGGCATACGACGGTGGTGAACGGCGACGAACGGTGGTGAAACCGGTATTTATTGCGAGCTAGATTTAAACATGAATGTATTTCGAGAGAAGTTAAACCGTTCGCACTCAACGACGAAAATACCGCAATGTGGCCTATAGTGCGTTTCACGAAATTATAGACTCCTCAGTGGCGCCCCCGGTGGCAAAATTTCAGTTTTCCGCGGTTTCTCAAACTTGCACATGATGCGCGGCAATAAAGCTATTTTTTTTTAATCCCACACGTTAGGAACCCCTTACGAAAATCGGCCACCGAGGGCACCACTGCGGAATCTCTAATTTCGTGAAACGCACTATAGTTGTGACCATGGCTAGAGATACTATGATTATGGTTGCCCATCGGAGATGGTTCTCATACCATTCGAATGACATACCACGCTATTTAGTAGTAATTTTCAGTAACTACTAACTATTAAACTGTATTAAATTAGTAAAATATATTAAAATTATTTATATAAATATACATTAAATTCAAATTCAATAATTAAATTATAATAATATAATTATTATGCATGTTATTAATAAAGATATAAAGCTTGCTAAAATTATAAATCATGTTATTTCTATAGTAATTCACTAGGTAGCGCTAGGTAGTATTATGATTTACTGATTTCAGCGAGAAACTTGTACGCCACCTGTGAGTATTATTTAACATAGGCCGATGGGTAACCATAGTATCTTCAGCCATGGTTGTGACTAACAAGGATCTACATTATATTAATTAACCGTGTATTCAGAATTAGCAACGGATTATTCCAATTTTTTAACAAACAGTAAGAATATTATTTAAATTAAACTGAGTTTAGGTTAAAATATGAATATTTTATTTTTTATATTTGAGTGTTGACTTCAAAGTCGTTACAACCTGTCAAAGATGTTACGTTCTCTTAAACATATTTTCAGGTATCTTTGTGAAATTTATTTCTGGCTCTGTAAAATGTAGACACATTCAACTGCCATTTATATTTTGTAAATCGAACGATGTATAAGGGTATAACGTCATATTAGAGGTTTAATTTATTGTCATTAAATATCCACGTGAGATCATAGTGTGGCCAATTAAATCCCATTTACTGTAACTGCTTCCTTATAAAGAGGTTTGGCCTACAGTGTTCAACCGAATGTGTTATTTCTCTAATTTGGTTTTCCATAATATTTTGTCATTCAAAGTATCATAAATTAACGCAGTATTTACCTGTATTTCTTTGAATGTCCACTAATGATGAAAAAAAATAATATTTCGCTTTTGGTGTTAACTTCTACGTTTCGAATTTCTTCGTTAGTTGTTTTATTGTATTATTTATAGGGTGATAAAGTGTGTTGCGTGGTTATTTAGTTTAGAAAATGTATGCCATCCTAAAATAAGGTGGGTTAGGGAATTTTATTTACATTATACATAACAAGTAAGCTGATACAGCATGGCAGATGATGGTGATCCGAGCCATAGATGGCCATCGTTATATTTTGATAGACTTCGTTGTGACCATTGAACTATATGATAACATATATGATCACTTTTTTATCATTCTACCAGAACTGATACCGTATCGGAATTAACTGCATTATGTACATAGATATTAAATAAATGGATGGGCCATTCTATTGTATACATCTGTGACGGAAGAGAACTTTTGTTACCAATATGGTTACAAAATGTAGCACAGGTTAGTGAATATTGATATCATAGGTTTTATCAGCTTATCGCCATAAATAATATATATAATAATACCTAACCCAGCATTCAGCAACCACTGTCTAACCACTGTGGTAACATAAGTTCTCTACGATCACAGAACGCTCCGTGTATAAGGTATAGGAATGGCCCATCCATTTCTTTATTATCTATGATTATGTATTCGTAGAGCAATTATTTTTGTGTATTAACTTGTGTACCAGACAACGCAACGTGACGACCAACAAGATGTTTTAAGCTTATCACAAATGTCGCCCCTTCCGTCTTCCTAGCGTGTTAGACCATCTTAGAGTGTGCGGAATAAGAAGATCCGGTAGTGATAAATTTTAGTGTTAGCTCATTCTATAAATTTAAATATATCGACGTTGGCGTTTCTATTCAGAAGTATTCGCATAATTTAGTACCTATCATATTAATAGCTTTGTTTTTTCCAAAGAGATATAATATGGGTAACTTCACATAGAATTAATTAATTAAAATTATAATTTGAGTTATATTTTTTTTAAGAACCTTATAATTATAATCTTAACTATTAGTTTCATTAGTTTATAATTTATATTTTATAAGTAATTGATTATTCGCTGTTAGTTTTTTTTATTGAAAGTCAAATTTCTTTGTCAGCCTTCCTAGCATATTTCCAATAACTTTCTTAGTTATTGTGCGTCGAGCAATGGTGTACGGTGTCCTCAATCGTTATTCTGTTACTTAAAATTATTTTGATTTTTGTCATTTAAATGAAAATTCATTCAAGGTTAATATTGTAATAAGTATTTTAATATTTCTTTCTGTAAGCGAGGTCCCTAGCAAATCGTTGGTCGGGGTAACCACGCTTTAAAATGAATATAATAATATATGTCTAACGACAAAGTGGACTGTATGTGTATAAATGTATAATGAAAATATATATAATATATAAATACAAAGAGATGTATTAAAATATAATATAACAAAATCAATATAAGTTATTAATTAATATACCAAGATATAATTGTATGAAATTACAATACAATATTACAATAAAAAACTATACCAACAAAAACAATAAACAAAATTATAATAACCAAAGTTCTTACCGCGTGCTGCGCCACTGCAACAGCCGACAAACACTAATAATTACGCGGAAATTACCAACGCAATAAAATACGGTGACTACAGTCCTTTTCACGAAAACTGGCCCTCGCCGTTAGCGCGCCTAGTGACAGTATTTATGAAAGCCAGTGGTTCTTAATATTGTCCGCTAGAGCCGATAGCTCTACGACACAGCTGTTGTTCGACCACCTGCTATTACAGCTGCCGGTCGAACACCTAATATGTTGTACCCATAGACATAATAATATAGTTCTTTATATGTCTATGGTTGTACCAAATATTTTTTATACACCATACTTTTTTCTTTCCATAGAATAAAAAAATTAGATACTTTTTTTTGCCATGGTTACACGTCACTGTAGCGCCATATCGTAATATAACGTCCCATAACAATATCACGATCTAGGACAAATGGACGCGGCCATTTGGACGCAGCCATTTGGACGCGAGGTCATTTAGACGCGGCCGTTTGGGCGCGGGTACATTTGGACGCGATAAAAACATAAATTATAATATTTATTTTCCGGGTATAGGGAAACTTAAAACTATACCATAATCATAATTGATGTCATGGAATTCTTTTATGTGTTTTTTTTATATATA
>VUJU01005983.1:0-11827 GCA_009835225.1 Aphis craccivora
AATAACATACGCAAGAGAACCGATTAACTTTTTATTATATACATAGATATTATTTTTATTTTATGCGCAGTGTGATATTTTATATTTTTACCATTGTTCATTATTATTAAAATTTTATTATTTTTAATTTTTTAATTTTTCAATTTTTGACAGCTGTGAGTAATAACATACGCAAGAGAACTTTTTATTATATACATAGATATTATTTTTATTTTATACGCAGCGTAATTCAAAATTTTATATATTGTTTTTTATTATTAATTATTATTTTAGATTATTATTTATTTCTTTGTTCATTATTATCATAATTATTTTTAATTTTTGCGTAATTTAGCTGTGTGATCAAAATAAAATTATACCTAATAGTTATCATTCAAATTTTATATATTTTTTTTATTATTAATTATTTAGACAGCTAAAATTAACTTTGGGGATTTTTTTTCTGGGGATTTTTTTTCCTAGATTCTCCGGTGACGATAGGCTGTGTATTATACCTATTCACGCCGCCGCGATCGGGAAGTTAGTCAGTCAGTTTTATTAATTCTTGTCGGACACTTTGTCAGTTTTTTGTAGTGTTGGGTTGTCATTTTATAAGTATGCCAGTCATTTTCTCTATTACATTATTGTACCTACTTACGTTGGTTGTTAACGCATTATTTCGGGTATATTATAGGTAGATAATTTTAATTTTCTTATTTTTTGATTTAAATATTTTTGGAATTATTCTATGATGACATGATGTATACCAAATATACCAAATTACCAACCATCATAAAATGAACAGTACATTTTTATTTGTAATTAAATTGTATTTTACGAGTAATTCATGATTATATACACACAGTTAAAACCTACATACTATGTATAATAATATGTAGAATCTTGCTTGAACGTTTATAACTTTTTAATGGTATTATGTATTCATAATGGAATTGAGTTTTTTTATGATTTGTTTTTGAGTTCTAAGTAATGAAATTTCTCTGCAGCACTTTGGAATTCTTATCTGAAAAAGAAAATATTGAAGTAAAAAAAAATCATTTAAATACAAATTAATATCCGCATACATAAGTAATAATTAAATATCTATTGACTTAACCTAGAGTTATCTATAGTAACCTATCTATTGACCACATAATATTGTTATCATACAACGTACATACTTGTAGTACCTACTTATTTGATGACTAGCATTCTAGATCTGGACCATTAATTTGATTTTTCTAATATAAATTTTCCAATAACTTTTCCAAGTTATATGCTATACACAGACACAAAAAAAAACTAGACTAAATATTAAGCAAAAACATAATGCCGATTAATCAATGAGTAATTATTATCAATTAAAATGTTAACTTATATAATACTATTATGTTGTATCACGAATAAAAAGTAATTTTTTTTTTCATCTGTCCTACAACTGAAACATATAACAAACTACCGCAAATGAGATCAAAAACTCGCGAACAATAAAAATGTCAATAAAATAGCAATAATCAGTGGTGTAGTGTAGCGTATTCGCGGGTATACGGCGTATGCTCACTTCTCTGTTTTTCTGTAAGTGCGTACCTACCTATACTTATAGAGTAACACATGATACTACGTGGGTATACGCGTATGGGATTGCATTTATTCTACATACCTACCAATTTGATAAATAATTTTGAATTAATAAATAAAAATAACGGTTTCCATAATTAAAACAGCTGTTTATATTATTTAATTACTTACTATCTATGTGTCATGAACTCATAATATAGGTATAATAATAAGACATTAAAATATATAATAATTAGAGCGCGGATTTATATGTATTAAAAGCCAACCAAACATATTATGCTAAAATATCTTAAATATGCATTAATATATGTACTCGTATATGCATTAAAATGTTAAAATAGTCATAAAAAAATTATTTTTTGAAAAATAGTGAAATAATGTCAATCATGGTCGTAATTGATATTTTATTATCTTATAGTTTATGTATTTATTTCCCCGATTGATCTAAGCCCTATGTTTAAGGCCATATTTGGAAAAACTGTTTAGTCCTACAAGTATATATACTTATTAATTTACTTTGATATTAATCGAAACTATAAAAATATATTTTTTTCCTATTATAATATACAATAGTATATATTTTAAATTTTTTAAAAAAAACAAAACATCGAAATATGCACTAAAAGATGAAATATGTAATTATAATTTTAAAGCAAGTCCTCAATGGAAAAATGTCAAAATATGCACTAAAAAAGTTTCATTTTTTAAATCGTTATTTCATGAAACAAATTTTTTGCTTACTTAGCATATTATTATACAATCAACCAGAATAAATTTGTAAGTACAATAAATACATACAAATCTGCGCTTAATAACAAATAATAATATATTTCTGGGAGTATGATTGTAGACTGCAGTAAAGTCTCAATTACGTCAGGGTAGTATTTAGTGATTAGTGTATGTAATTATTATAAATATAAAAATATAATATTAAAGTAGTATATAGGTATGCGACGGTTGTGGGGGGTGTATACGTTTATATACCGCAAGCACATTTAAGCGTATACTCACTAAAATAATTACTACTACATCACTGGTAATAATATGTGGTAAAATAACGTTCTGAATGTTGATTCGTGAGAGATCGCTGCTGGCTAGTATAATATTATTTTCTAATAATTATATATTATACCCATAGTTTCAATAATAACAACGATCGACTGTTCAGACTATTGTTTCGTTGCGTATAAATAACATCTCTTGTTAAATTTACTCTGCTTATTTCAAATCCATAACGAATCTTTTCAAAAATGGGAAACACTGTCGTCAGACAAACGGTTTTTCGCGGATCATGGTGGACGAAGGTTTGCCGCCGAGATGGTAGAGATATCGCCCAAGTCGAGACCATCGCCGAGCCGCTAGGAGAACGGCGCGAGCATGGGGACCGTCGCGTCGGGAAGAAGAATGTTCTAGTGGCGGCGGCGGCGATGGTCGAGAAACGTTGGTAGTGCACGGTGGACTTGACGACGCTGCCGGCTACCAACTGGTCGGCGGATATTTAACCGATTGGTATAACGCGCCTGAAAACGTCTGGCGCTATTACACCGAGGACGGAGTATGCAGTCTGGACATGAGGCACGTGGCCACAGGGCGGACTGAAATTCGAGAACTGTTTAACGACGTGACGGTACCGGAAACCGGCAATCACGAAGGCGACGACAGTGAGTGCCGGTCGCTTGTCGTCATCCAGTCCATAGTGACGGTCCGGTGTCCGTCCGGTCAGCTGTTGGTCGTGGCGACGACGGAGTGGTTTACTCAGAGTTTTGTCGTCGAGTACAAAGCGCCCGACCCAGCCGTGGCCGGAGTCGTTTCCGTGGCCGTGGTCGCTTCAGTGGTGACGGTAAAACGAGTCGGAGCCTATTCGCAGACGCCTGCAGAGACGCCGCTGTCGCCGAGTCGCAGGGCGCAGACGAAGAATCTGCAATCGCCTCCATGGCCACCTAACTGAAAAGTATAGTGCGTTATAAGCCGCATCTAAGTATGATCATATCTGAATATTGAAAAAAAAAAAAACGTACTTTAAGGTTCAATAAAACTCAAAAATGTTAGCTAAAAAGAAAACAGAATATGAATCAAGTACCAAAAATATAAATATGAAAACATATGAATCACGACGCCGGTCTTCCACACGCCCTGTTGGCGGTGGAGGCGATTGTGGAGTCTTCGTCTGCGCCCTGCGACTCGGCGTCTCTGCAGGCGTCTGCGGACAGGCGCCGACTTGTTTTACCGTCACTACTGAAGCGATCACGGCCACGGAAGCGACTCCGGCCACGGTGCAGTACTCGACGACGAAAGTCTGAGTAAACCACTCCGTCGTCGCCACGACCAGCAGCTGACCGGACGGACACCGGACCCAGGGCTGGATTAAGGCCCAATGCCGCCATGGAGCAAACATTTTTTTGCCGCTCCCCCCTCCCCCCATAAAAAACATTAAGTGATATTTAAGTATTTATTTATTTATTCTTCGTTTTGAACATTTGAATATGAATCCTAAAACCAAAGAATAAAACTGTGACGTCGAACAACAAAATTGAGTTCAATAAAACCAAAATTAAACAAAAAATATTCAAATGCATTTCAGAATTTGTAATTATTAGGTACCTAATGGAATATTAAAAAAATGTTCTATATAAATTCGAACGTAACAGCCAAAGATGGCTTGTATAGTTTGTATAAAATAAAATACCTAAATGATTTTACGTAACGTCAAGTTATGTACCTACTACTTACTAAAATCCTATTTATCGGCTACAGTTTAATATAAAGACATTTTTTTATCATTACGTAATATTTCAAAAATTTACCATTTTAAAAATGTTATCTAATTTTGCTGTTTTTGCAATAACTTTTTCTTCTTTCAATTTTTTTCTTATGCTATTTTTTGATACTTCGAACCACTCAGTCTTATTCTTTTCATTATTATTAGTACTATAATTATATAATTATATTTCGTTACTATACAACTATAACTGACAAATCACAATAAAATAATATAAGTTTAAAACTTTAAAGGTTTGAACTTGTCAACTGCTCATGAAAATGAAAAACAACACGTCTACTTAACTAAAACGAACTGCAGATATTGAGATTTGATATTAAACACAAATTTATAAAATTTATTGTAGATACATATTCGATCAAAAATACAATTATATAATATTTAATCAATGCTTATAGTGCTTATATCTATGCGAGTTATAGCCGATAGGCTATTTCTATGAATTATTGTAATCGAGATCGATAAGACGTCGTATAATACGTTACTTATATAACGTCAAAATGCGGATTCCGTTCTACTGTAAGTGTAAGTGTAAGTGTTATTCTCTACCGTACGATATTCGATTCCAATTTTCAATACTTATTTTAAACCTAGGATAGTCTACGAATGACGATAATTATTATAACGACAATTATTCACATTATATTCCGTTATAAGTAGAATTTAGAATTGAGAAATAAAAATAATTTAGCATCATTTTCAATTTCAATTTACAAATTATTTTTAAAAATGACCACAGTAAAAAAAAATTTTAACATATTGCAATTTATTATTTATTAGACTAGTAGGTAGTGTAAATTTTGCCGCCCCCAAAATTTGACGCCTGGAGCAAATGCTCCATTTGCACCTAGTATAATGCGGCCCTCGGGTCCGGGCCTTCACTATCGACACTCACCGTCGCCGCCTTCGTGATTGCCGGTTTCCGGTGCAGCCGCGTCGTTAAACAGTTCTCGAATTTCTGTCCGTCCCGTGGCCACGTACTTCGTACCGTCGATGTCCAGACTGCATACCCCGTCCTCGGTGTAATAGCGCCAGACGTTTTCAGGCGCGTTATACCAATCGGTTAAATATCCGACGACCAGTTGGTGGCCGGCAGCGTCGTCAAGTCCACCGTCCACTACCAACGTTTCTCGACCATCGTCCATCGCCGCCGCTGCTAGAATTCTTCTTCCCAACGGCCCCATGCTCGCGCCGTTCTCTTAGCGGCTCGGCGATGGTCTCGACTTGGACGATATCTCCGCAATCTCGGCGGCAATCCTTCGTCCACCATGATCCGCGAAAAACCGTTTGTCTGACGACAGAGGTGTATCCTCGTGATAGGTAATAATGTAATATTGAGTATTGACATCTTCAATTATGTTTGTATCCATTCTGTATATTTACCACAGATTTCTATATAGTATAGAATAGAAGTCTGTGATTATTTATATCATTTTTTTTTATCATTGTTGTATATCAAATTTTCTTATCACATACCGCTGAACAACAAAAAGTAAATAATATCACCACGTGAGAAATTCAAATAATTTGAATTTTTCATTTTCATCACATTTATTTTGTCATGGTTAATATTTTGATTTATTACTACATTACTAAATTATTGAATCAGTTATAAATTCTTTCCAAAATCAGTCATTATGAGTGGAGAAATAAAGTCTGCTGCTAAAAAGCAGCCAATACCAATCAATCGGACATCAGAAATTATAAAATCACGTTCAAAATTACCAGTTATTGGTGAAGAACAAGTCATTATGGAAGCAATCAGTGAAAATGATGTCATCTTTGTGGTTGGTGAAACGGGTAGTGGAAAAACTACGCAAGTACTGAAGTACCTCAGTTTTTATATGAACTCGGCTACTCAAAGTAAACACACTTATGAAAAATATAATTCATTATTCAACACTTTCATTTTTTAAAATAATTTATAAATAAATAACATTACAAGTAACAAAATTATTGATGAATAAAATATATGTATTATTTGTTTATTTTTAGTGGGATTAAATAATTGTTGTCACAGAACCTAGGCGTATTGCTGCAATATCTGTATCTCAACGAGTAGCTGAAGAGTTAAATGAAACATTCGATATTGTATCATATTTAATAAGATTTGAAGGAAATGCAGGACCTAATACAAAAATAAAGTTTATGACTGATGGTGTATTGTTAAAAAAGATCTAAAATGTAAAATTGAATACTGTATTAATAAGTAATAACAAAATTAATATGATTATGTTTATTTTCAGGATTTTTTGTTTAAAAATTATTCAGCAATTATTATTAAATGAGGCTCATGAGTGACGAGTATTTTCTAATATACTGATTGGTATCTTATCCCGTATTGTTCGACAGCATCAAAAAAGGGCTAATCCATTGAAGTTAATCATTATGTCTGCTACTCTTAAAGTTGACGATTTTTCAAAAAACCAAAAACTTTTTCCTCAACTACCACCTATTATTGAAGTAAGTATTCAAACAAAATAATAGAATTTTCAATATACATTTCAAATTAACTATTTTGAAATGCTATTGTAGCTAAGTTCAAGACAGTTTCCAGTGACAATTCATTTCAACAAGAAAACACCACATGATTATTTAGACGAAGCTTACAAAAAAATATATAAAATCCATTCTAATTTACCAGCTGGTGCTATTTTAGTGTTTTTAACTGGTACATTATAATATATTATTTGGTTATTAACACAGTTGAGTACCACAACATTTTAATTAAATTTTTTATGTGTACATTGTTTTGGTTTCTGAAAAGAAATTTTAAGAAGTTCATACATTTTCATAGTGTATGACAATAATATATGAATATTTTATATTGAACTCTAAAATCACAAAAGCAGGTTATGCCTCAATATTTAAGTCAAATAGTTTGTAACTATAAAAATACATTATGTAAAAATTATTTTCACCATAATATGAAATTAAAAAAAAAAATAAATGTTCAACTTAGTCTGATTATCATTTAAATTTTTTAAATATCTCATAAAGTTATAAAGTTTAAATAATTTTCAGGTAAATTAGAAGTAAAACAATTGGTATCAAAGCTTCGTAAAGCATTTCCATATCGAGAAACAGATTCTAAAATAGGTGTTAATACCAAATGTAAGCCTGAAAAAAAACTGAAATTGGAAAACCTTTGCCTGAAATTAATTTAGATGATTATGACTAAAGACCGGATTTATATGTTTTTACATATCGTTACTGGGTCTATGCAATCATATGAGAGTAAAAAATCGGGACGATTCGTTCAATTCTGAGTTTGTAGAAGAAAGTTTTTTTTGCATATTTTAAAATATTTAGTAAATTGTGTGAAAAAATATTTATTTATTATTCATTTTAATATTACGGTACTGGAAAAATTGCTTTTGAACATATTTTACACTTTTTTTTATCATTGTGACAAAAAAAACATTATTATTTGTTAATTTTATAATAAAATTAAAATAATATTTCAAGTTTCTTTTTTATTCTTTAGAAAGTAAATATTTGTCATTGCATACAACAAAGGAATATTGTTTTTTTTAAACATAATATATTATATACCTATATAGTAAATTGTTATTTTTGAATGTTGTAAAAAAAAAAAATTGGAAAAATGCTTATTAAAGCATATATTGATATTCATTGATTATTGTTGCATATTTTTAAGATTTTTAAGAGAATATAATAAGAATATTTGAAGGTTTTTTTAGAGAATATTAGCATCATATTTAAGGTATTTTAAGAGAATATAAATCCGGTCTTTAATTATGACATTGAAATGCATTCAGAAAATGAGTTAATTTTTTCGGAAAATTCAAGTGCTGATGAAGATGAAGATGATGATGAAATACCAAGTAAAATTATGAAATTTAGTTCTTCGCCGCTATGAGTGCTTCCTCTCTATTCAATGTTACCTGCCCATAAACAATCAAAGGTTAATTTACTTTTTGACTATTGTATAAAAAAAAACTTAAGATTATAATCCTTTATATTTTTAGATATTTGAACCACCTTCTCCAGGTTGCCATATGTGTGTTGTAAGTACCGATTTAGCAGAACTCTCTTTAACTATTCCTAATGTCAAATATGTTGTTGATTGGGGAAAAACTAAAAGATTCGAGATTCTCAGTCGTTTGGAAAAGTAAAGCTTCAGCAAATCAAAGAGCTGTTAGAGCTGGAAGAACTTCACCTGGACACTGTTATCGGTAAGTGCACTGTTTTTAAATAGAAATTATGTATTACTATTTATTTATTTTTATAGCCCTTATCCAAGGTCATTACAATACTCCAAATTTATCTTATTATAATATCAATTTCGTAAAATGTATTGTTTATTTTTATTTTATAGTTTATTTTCATCTGCTCTATTCAATGACGAATTTCCAGAATGGATTTTTTCAGCAATTCAAACAACACCTATTGATAATTTTATTTTACAAATGAAATCAATGAAAATTGATAAAATTACTAGTTATCCATTTCCTACACCACCAGATAAACGGCCATTTTAGGAGCAGAAAAAAGATTAGTTACACACTTACACTTGGTGCTTTAGAAGTTGACAAAAATGTTTCCAGTAAACTCCGTAACTATTATATTTATTTAATTACGTAATAAGTAATTGTTTAAAAAATATGTTTAGAAATCAACAATATTGCACCTCTAGGAAAGAGTATGGCTGCTTTTCCATTATCTCCTCACTATGCTAAGATGTTGTGTTTGAGTAAAGACCGTAGTTTATTACAGTATATGTTATTCATAATTTCTGCCATGTCTGTTCAAGAATATTTACCTGGTGACAATGTTGAAGCTTGAAAAAACCAAACTTTCGTGGGCAAACAAAGGTGAATTCTATATTTAATATTTACCTCAGTATTACAAATTCCATGTTCAACCTCATTAAACAATTGGGGAATTGCACCTTTCACCAAACTAGGTTTTACTTTTTGAGAGAAGTCTAAATCCTATATTGTTAAAGTATTTAAATTTTAGTTTTTAATTATTGCTAATGTATGTATCTCAAAATAAATAAAAATTTGTTTATAAATTTAACTATGTATTAAAAATTGTACTATATTTATAATTTTACTTATGAAAAAATGATTGAAGATTATAGAGAATCTTAATCCTAGCTATATTTATTCGTACCTGAATGCCAGCATAAGTTTTAACATACAGCATAAGTTATCTTGAGAAAGAAAATGTTTCTTGTAAACAAATTTAATTTTAGTTTCACATCTATTAATTTTTTTAATTATTTCTGTCCAAGAAGATAGGGATGTTTTAGGAGTACTGAAAAAAGTGCATTCCCCATCAAAATGTTTACAACTCTATTACAGACATTTTTGGGACATTGTAAGTAGGTATTTAAGACAATAAATGTTTGTTTATAATGTAGTATTGCACAGTACAAGGAACTAGACTAGAATAAATAGAAATAGTAGAATATTATATTTCAAAATATGTGGTTTATTATTTTTTCATGACATGACAAGTTTAATACAGTTTATAACCAGTAATTTTCATGTTCAGTTATGTTAGTAATTTGTATAAATCGTATACAGTGGCGGATTTAGAAGGAGGGGGTGCTTGGGAGCTGAAGCACCCAGTACCCACTATTTCGCGTATTTTTATTAAAATTACTTATGTCTAATAATTTGCCGAGTGGCAAAAATATTGTATTGTTATGAACGATACTACGATGTACCTAATAATTAAAAAATAATATATCTTAAATTGTTTATAAGTTTTATACTGCTTAATTGTATTTAACTGTTTAAGTACATAATAATTAATTTAGGACTATTATTATTAACAAAATAGCACACACCATAAAAAAATCCTAGGTCCGCCACTGAGCGAATACCTTATTTTTATTTTACTATTTTATAAATTTATATATAATTATATATTTAGATCATTATGAATTTGATTTTAAAATAATGTCCAATAGATAGCGCTTCAGCCTCACAATTTCCTCCACCACAAAAAGTCCGTATTAAAACTTGACCGCTTATTTTTCTATCGTTGCCACTGCCAGTCCATAATCCATTTGTCTTAGTTCATGACACGGTCTTAGATTAATTAGATTATTAAAGGTTCATGACCAGCTGCAGTTGTCCGAAAGTTGATAACATATCTTATCAGTTGTCGGTTTCTTATGGTTTTTCGGATAATCTCTCAATTTCAACAAAATTAATAGTATTAATAGGTATTAGGTGAATAATTAATATTATGAATATTAAAATATGTTGTTAATACCTAGATATTTTTAATATATTTGGACAGTCATAACCGAAAAGAAAATTAGAATCACGACGCCGACATTAATTAGAATACTTAAACAATATGCGTGGTCCATTATTTTATATTAATTCTATGTTTTGGTGTGGATATCGGCTGTCCACGGTCTGCTCTTCATCGGGTCTTTCAGCTCACGCAGTTAAGTTTGAGCAGCGGCATACTCGACTGCACCAGGACCAGTATTTTCGACGTTTCTATGAGTCACGTCAGTGTTCCAATAACAAAAAGCAGCAGTTGGATTTAGTGTCGGATAACCGGAGTTTTGGCGGACAGCAAAAGGTCTATGAACATGACAGGTCAGTGGCAACTTGCAATACAAAGGCATCATTTGAGGGGGGGGGGGTAAGGTAGGACATGAATTTGTCCCTATCTGATTTTTAAAAGCAATCGAATGGGCTGGATATTAATGAAAAGATGTAACTGTAGTCTGTTTAGTATTTTTTAATTTGTAAAAAAAATATGGAAAATTAAATTTGTTGATATTACTTTGGTTGGTACCTACTGTAGCGCAATAAAAGATAAAAATACTTTGTAATTACCTATTAAATATGAAAAAAAACTATAATGTTAATATACGTACCCTCGTTTTTATACAACTATTCGAAATTTTTATAGCCATAATAATAGAACTCTGTACCTGTAACAAAATCGTGAATTGGTCGGATACGAGATATGTTATACATGAATCATTATATTTTGAATAAAACTAATCGATTAATAACACTACGGATTGTTTGAAATTTCAGGTATGTTTTTATAAATAATAAGTATATCTTAGAATACTTTATTTCAAACTTTTAGACTTCGGTTCCAGACTGGACCAGTACTAGTAGCGTAACAAAAAAATGTGGGCCACTCGCTAAAATAAATAATAGGCCCCTAAAAATTAAAATATTGTTATACAAAATATAATCCTTTAACCAAAGGCCTAAAATTACAGTGCTCCTCCTCGCAACGCGAGGTTTGCGAGCCCTCAGCTACGCCACTGCACAGACTTTTATACTAGTTTTATATAGAAATCTGTGAGCCACCGTCCAGCACTATGTTTGAATTATTATGATTAAAGATAGATAATATCTCTAAACAATAGCCGTGTAATGAATATGATTTATAAAAATAGCATTATGTATTATACAATTAGATACAGTAATAGTGAATACGATTTTAGTTGTATAGAATATAGAACATAGATAT
>VUJU01005984.1:0-11818 GCA_009835225.1 Aphis craccivora
ACAAAAATTCATCAAAATCATGAATATTTGCAATTTATTTTGTAGGTATAATTCATAAAAATATTTTTGTATAAGTATCTAAGAGTTGAAAATTTAATACAAGGTTTTTCATAAGTTTAGCTTACAATAATTATAAAATAACTTAAATTTTGACGTATTCAGGCCATTAAAACATAAACCACTTTTTTCACCAACCACTGATAATTATATCCTAGGCTGACAAATCATCTCCGTTCAGAATCGTTTTTCGTATACAATGATAATTATCATTGGATTCAAATTTAACCCTCCTATAATATAGAAATAGTGGTAATGATAATAGTGATCCACACGGCACCTAATGTACAGCAGAGCGGTACCCACTTACCCACTTTTTGTTAATTTAATTTCCCTGGTATTATGATTACTAATTTATTGATATGATATGTTTCACCAATCTGTTTTAAATATTTGTTAATTATCTAATTCTTACCAACATTAATAATATAAAACATAAGTTTATGCTACATGGTATATTTTTGCTGAATATATTTTTAAAGTATGATTTTGATTTATGTTGCAATTTTTTTTAAGGAGTTAATTACATGTTTGGGTGTTGTAAGAACAATAATCAAGTGACTTTTGTAATATTGATGGAATATTTTACTGTCATTTGTAGTTTTTGGATGCACTTGCTCATAAAATTGGAGGAATTTAGTGTCATCCCGAATTTAATCTGTACATTTTTGTTAAACATATAGTCGGGGGTAGGGTAGGCGTAATAGATAAATAACAAGCCCCGTAAATAAGTCCAACATATTATCCCTCTAAAGTCACTGGTTCTTTGAGGTATATCTCGATAAGTTTCGTGGCTAGTCCGTCACTTTTATACGAGTAAAAATGCTAAAGTGCGCAAACGGTTCGCCAGTTTTATGCTAAAAAGTTCTATATGCGCTTACGTAAAGGAAAAAATCCATTATGTTTATAGTTTAAAGCTGGAGCATGCCAAAAATAATTATTATAATTATAATACAACAAAATTTCGTGTATATTGAAGATATATTGAAATCGATTAAATATAAAATTATAAGAAACGTTATACCTATATCACCATCAATAATTCAGGATAACAGACCCAACACCATTCATACAATGCACAGTAACTATGGTGATGAGATTTATATTAAAGGAAAGGTCAGCTACGTCAAAGTTTGTGGTTCAACAATAGAGACCATTCAGACGTCAAAATCATATATCGGCTGTAAATCACGACTGCGCTATATTCAAAATCTCTATAAATGAAAAATTTTAAATGTTTTTGCTATAGGTATGTATATTTGAATTTTGAATTTTAGATTATATTCTTTTTTATGAAAATTTTAACATTATAAGTACCTATGTAATATTGTGCTCGTATAGTTTATGTTGCATTATTAAGCGCGACATAAAAAATATTATTATTGTAGGTTTTAATCATAGATAATAAATACGTAATAATATGTAATAATATGTATTTATTTTTTATGGTTTTAATTGACTCAAAATATCGTAAGATAAATAGACACAAAATATTATTGTATTATGTTTAAAACTTTTTTCAACAATTAATAGGTATAAAAAGTACCTAAATATTATATTTAAAAATAAAAGAAAAAATAAAAAAAAAAATTGTCGAAATAACGCTTCAATTTCAAACTTCAGAGGTGGTTTCCGATGGCAAAGTGAATATCTAAGATGTATTATAGAGGTAAGAAATTATTACTTAAAGTTTTGAAAAAAATCGGGAAAAATAAGCAGAGCGTTACACACAAAAACATTTTTATATTGTCTATAAAAACTATCTACAGGTACCTATATAAAAAACAGAAATACACATAATATCATTGTAAAATCAATACATTCAGAACACCACCCAGAAACTAAAAACATCTAGATTTTAAGTATCACTTGGAACTTAAAAAAAAAAAAATTCAAAATGATTTGAAGTAATTTAACTTTCTAATGCTCATTATTATCACCCATTAAATAATGCAATTTTAAAATCAAATAATTGATATAGGTATTATGAAATATTTATTATGCTTAATATCTATTTAATATAGGCATATATAAAAAAATCTGTGTGTCAGAGTTTGTATCTGATGCTCAATACTGATGTGTTAACATTTTTTTTACACACACTCTTTTCTTTTTATTTGGGGGGGGGTGGGGGAAATGTTAACACATCAATATATATATTAAAAATGTTTTTTTGTTACATTTTTGATTTGTCTACAATATAATAATATACTAAAAATTATATACTAAGCTTACCGTCTAGATGGACATTGAATTCCATAGAGTACCTACTATATGCATAATAAAATAGACTAATATCTATAAAAATAACTCAAATAGCCTAAAATAGATGTCAAATTAAATTGGTTTATTGATCTATTGATCTGAAATAATTGATAATATAATAGTTTGACCTAAGTACCTAACAGTAATATTAAATCAGTAAAAATCAAGTAGGTATAAGTATGTTTATCGTGATAAATAATGACCACCCACTGACTACTATACATTATTTTTATGGATATATATTTTGATTTTTCACTTCTTAGCTTTATTTAAAACTTTAAAAGTTTTTGATACAAACTATTTATAAACAATTTATTATATAATTATTATATAATGATACGTCATTTTGATTATAAATTTATGTTCAACTGGTAAGTATAATTTTTTTTTCGGTATTCGTAATCTTTAACAAGTGGGTTCGGCAGTTAAATTGCATAAAACGGAAACTCGCATTTGTGATTTCCATAACGATAATACATAAATAATAGTTTTTTTTTATTCAATTAAATCATGACAATAATATTATCTTATAATTTATACAGACATTTTTTTTTTTGGCAGTTAATAAGTTTGTATATATCCAATGATTCCATATGATACCATATAATGTTTAATCATTAAAATGGAATATTATAGGATGTACAAGAATATAAATATTTTATAACTTTAATCTTTAACATGTATAAATTAAACAATGTGTGTGTATGCGTAAACAAAATATAGCAAATTTCAATACACTTTTGAGTTCTGGTTCTGTAATTGTGTATTTTTATTTCTTAGGTAATTTGAACATCAAAGTAAATTTTTTAAAGTATGAATTTTTTAAAGAGAGTCTAATAACAAAATGATTTGTTGGATCTTGAAAAAAAGAAATTTTTTTTTGTCTATGGATTATTATAGTTGAATATAATTTTACACTTCTACTGTATTTTGTACTTAGTCAAAACCACCAAAATTACCGGGTCGAAAGTATTTATAACTTACATTTAAGATTTAACAAAGTTAAATACTACAGAGTAAATTTACTGTTATTATTTATTTTTTCATGAGAAATGCCGTATAGGATCAGCTATATTAAATAAATATATACATATATATATATATATATTTTATATAAAATAAAAAACGGTTTTTGACCGTTTTTCATAGAATTTTCGTCAATACAGATTTAAAAAGTTTCATAGTGTCATAGACTACATTTTATTATTGAACACATAAATATTGGATTTAATTGACCGACAAACAATTATAATATTATTGTTTTATTTGTACATATTGTTTCCATTAACTACGTAGAAAATAAAACAATTATTATAATTAGATATAATATTATAGACCTGTGTTTTATACATTTTCAAAACCACCAAATAACTATAATAATAATATGTTAAGAACCTGTGCGGATTTACATACAAAACAGAGTTTAAGATGTTTTAAGTCAACAGGCAATAACGGATAAGATCGGCTAGTTTAGTAACATAATACAGTAGATTTGTATAGTAAATAGTTTTATTTACTTGATATTATGTACTAACTTAAATTTTTTGTGAGCAGAATCTCAAAATAAATATATACTTATAAATTTTAACTTGTTATGGTATATTAAGTTAATGTTGAAATAAACGATTAATATCAGTATTCGAACATCGTAAGCATATGTTTGCATATTATAAACATTATACATAATATTAAATTATTATACATTTCATCTTCCATCCATACTATTAAGAATTACCTTAATTTGTTGTTCACTTCTACGAGCATACATTTATAAGTATATTATTATAACGTCAATGATGGCATACAAACAGTTGTAACGAAACATACAAATGAATATAAACGTCATAAAACGGTCCTTGTCAGAATCAACGATGAACAGACAATCCCAAACAAACAACTCATTAACAAAGTGCAGTGTAACAAACGAAAACAACATACGGAATAAACCAGGTTTTCACACATCATAATATGAGCCAAACGCAGACTATCATAAGCCTGCAGCTATGCATAAAATACCGACACACTGCTCGACCTTATTCAGTCTTTAATATTTCTTCAAACCATCAACATAAACTAAATAATCGAATAGGTACTCTTAAGACCGAAAACCTTCTGAACAACTGATAACGTAATTTGCCCAGCATTAGATTGACATGGGCACTTAACGACACCAGCCTAGCACCAGCGCTCCATAACGACCGCATGGCGTACACATCCAACAACAAACGGTTGCTGAGTGCCCCATCGCTCGATACTACTAATACATAGGATTCCTGAACGGCGGTCAAGTAAAACGGTCCTTTCCAGGACCACCGTGTAGAGTATCTTTCACGTCTCATCTTGATGTTCAGCGACAATCTGGTTCAAACAACATGCTTCTGGGAGATAAATTAAAAGGGCCCTTTTCAGGATCACCGCCACGTAATCTTCAAGTATTACGTAGATGTCAAGCAGCAGCATAAGCGATCCGACCACCGCACGACAGCTATACGCCTATACCTAACAGGATTGACAACCATTAATTAAGATATGCGTTGACGGTGGCTCACTCCTTCCAATTTTGTAAGATAGATGATAAGTAATCCCTATATTTATTGTAAGTCATAGGTAATGCAATTTTCTGACACTGCCGAACACTCTGGCCAGCCGACTTGCTTAGTCAAGTCTGGTTGGTATAAATCCGATGCGCTATATTTTGATCCTAAATTTGTGAATAGATTTATGATACAGACAATAAACAACGCGTGATTACTATAAACCTATAGGTGTTATTCTATCGAAACGATTGGTTAGAACACCCGACGAATAACAATCTCACAGTGCTTTACTATGTAAATAAATATGTATATCTAGTAGTTAAAAGCGATAGCACTCACATATAAGGTAGGTACTTTCGGTATGAGTATTTGTTGAAAATAAGTGCTGAAATCGTTCGAGTGAGGATTGAATGCATTTACTGACTTAAAAACACCCTTTTATTGTTATAAACGATACTAGATAGCTACTATAACTACTCTTTAGTTGAGTAAATAATCGGTTTTCAATCATATAAAAATATCCCCTAAAAGGGATGAGTAATGACTCATGTTATTCTGCTTTTGAGTATGTCACAATACAAAATTAGCACCAAACATAGATCGCGTACCTATGTATATTTTAATAAAAATATAAATAAATAAAAATATAATTTCGTTATTTTATAAAATAGTATAATTATTAATTTAGACCTAAGTATAGTTTTTATTTAACCAGTGAATTAATAATATTTTTTATTAATGTCAATATACTATATACACTTTATTAATTTATTCAGTCAAATTATGGATGCACACCCACTTCACAAACATTCTAGTTGATAATTGAATTGTTCAGGTTATTTATATTCAGGTGACAATATTATTAGTTACAGTTTGAAGTGAGACTAGTAAATTTAAAGGATATGTTAAGTAGAATTTAATTAATTTTTTACATATGAAACTATTAATAGATAAATATATATAATTTGTAGATTTTTTCAGGACAAAATGCAAACATATATTGCTATTATTACTTTTATTTTATTTTATTAGCGTTGATGATTTTTTTAAGAACATAATATTAGAGGTGGGTTATTCTGTTCGAAGTTTCCAAATAAATAACTGAACTCACACAAAAAGTTCGAAATTCTAGAATTGATTTGCATTCTAAAATAGAAATGTACTAGCTTGAAAAATCTGAACACGTCAAACATTGGGAACAAGAAATGATTCCGTTATTTATTTTTAAATTTGTATTTAGTCCATTGTCTATTATCGACGAAAAAATACATCCGTTTATTTTGCATGTTTATTATTTTTAATGTGCAGAGTTGAAAATTATTAGATTGGTAATTGTGGTTTGAGATAAAACTCACATTCAATTTATCGATATAGATTCAGTTCGGTTGGTAGGGTTAGACATCTGATTGAAAAGTCAGTTCCAGTACAATTCGTAACCATTTATTTGAGTTCGACATACCTCTAATACATAGTTATATAATATAAATATATACTTTATATAACATTTATATGAGCATGCCATGATCGCCGACTGTTTAAACATTAAACCAACCGATATTTGGTCAATTTAAACATATATTTTATGTTATACAAACATAATATTTTGTTGAACCAATAAAATATATTTCTTAGGATCATGTTGAAAATATAGATGTATAAAAACAAATATCTGTTATTTTATTTTAAATTATATTTTTTATTTGAATAAAAAAAGAAAATGTGCAGTATGGATAAATATTTTATATCGATCCAAAATAGGTACTACTTTAGCAACAAAGGCCAATAGTAACATTATATTTACGTTTTGTTAACTTGCATGCTATTTAAATTTGTTTGTATTTTTTAAAACTATGTTATTTTAGATATTTATGTTAGATAACAACTTGTTACGACTGAAGTGTTTTTACGTTCCAAAAATGTATGTATTATATAATATATATTTGAAATTATTGGAAAGTAACGGAATATTTAGTATATAGGTTAGCCCAAAGCATTAACATTTTTTTTCCAATTTTAACTTCTTCATACTCAATTCTTTTTTAAGTTGGTATGCTTAATTTTTTATTCTTTTCAGAGTTAACGAAATTTCTATGAGCTTTTGATTTTGAAACAACAATTTAAAGTTTTAATTCCATAGAAATTATTTATAAAAATGAAAAGTTATAATATCGGATATTAAAAGTACATAATATATAATATATAGTATACACACACGCTATCATTTACTTCCATGAACTTCATTGCCCGTTAAAAATACCAACTCTATAATAATAAGTTTTCGATTGAATTTTATTTATAGAAGTGCATTTGGATACACAAAATTTTTGTATTTTTTTTTCAACAGTTAGTTTTATCAATTCTTACAGTGATGACAAAAAAATTAGACACCCACTGCAAAAATATTTGACAAATTATTATCGTTTTAATAATAATAGGATTAAAACCAATAGCTACCATTTATAAACAAAAATTGTCATCGTAAATCTCAAAATCTCTGTTTGAACGCCTTCTTTTGTTGGATCTTTTCCTTTTTAAATTACCCTATCTTCTTTCGAGAAGTCTAATCTATCTCTGTACCAAATCTCTAACAATTGAATGAACAGTTTAGGAATGTATAAAGAACACACAGATAAACATTAATTTATATAATATGTATAATGTATGTATGTTAAAAACCATTTAAAGGCTATTATATGAATATAAATATCAGTGTCACACGTCAAAAGTGTTATTTACCCCTCTTGTATAAACATTAAATTATTAAAATTAAAAAAAAATAAATGTGACTACAATACAGCTTGTATCATTAACAATAGATGACATATGATAATAATTTAATAATAAACCACATCTATATATATTTTGACATAATCGTTTTTAATCAAAAAAAGGACAACATTTAACTAGTTAGCGGAATAATTCAGATCGATTAATCCACTCGTGTTCCGTGATTTTATTATGTACGTTCACCGGCCACCTCACAATAGTTGGGAAACCGGGTTTTCTGTCATTAGTTATTGTAAAAGCCGTAGCCATTTTCTTCCACCTCTTCCACTTTCCATTTTCCACCAAATGAAGAATTAAGAAAAAAATTATGTTTGAGTTTCATACAAATAAAATAAATAATTGTGTAATTTACGAGTATCAACTACTGTTTATTTGTGAATATTATTTCTTGGCAAGTAATTAAACAACATCGCCCTCGTTACAATTTTGGCTTACCTATATGTTAAAAAGTATTTGTAATTTTCGTAAATTATCATGAGAAATGTAAACTTTGCATAAATATCGATTTTTCAGATATGTAAAAAATTAAAACTTGGGAGAAATGCAATAACCATAGGACACATTCAACACGATGCATATAGTTACTATAATATTCGGCTACAAAAAAGTAGTACTAAAAAGGGAAATACCCCAGTATCCAACATTCGTATTTCTGTTTCACACAAGTCTGTATAAATAACCATATTATAGGGACCATCATAATCATTGGTGATAATTTTACTCATACGCAATATTTCGAATGTAGGTATATTATAATTTACTCATGTATGTTGTACACGCCTTGTGCGTATCTAAATTAGGATTAATCAAACTTATAACAAGATATTATCGACTGTCATTCACTCACTTAATAATATGGTCCACAACACTGGCGCCGGCTTAATGTAATATAGTAGCGTTACAGTAATCCGAACATAGGCTAATTCGAAAGACGCAGTAATTTGAATGGCTTTGAGTGTATATCACCACCATTATATTATTACACTTATTTAGATCAATAAAATAATAAATTAATATATATATATATAGGTGTTATTAAAACTATATATACCTAATTTAAAATAATAATAATTTTACTCAATTAAAAAAAAAGTGAGTAAGTGGGTACCGCTCTGCTGTACATTAGGTGCCGTATAGATTTTTATTATATATTATTATAGGAGTATTAAATTTGAATCCAATGATAGGTATCATTGTATACGAAAAACGATTCTGAACGGAGATGATTTGTCAGCCTGGAATATAATTTCCAGTGGTTAGTGAAAAAGGTGGTTTATGTTTTAATGGCCGAATACACCAAAATTTAAGTTCTTGTATGATTAATGTAAGCTGAACTTATGAAAAGTCTCGTATTGAATTTTCAACTCTTAGCTACATATACAAAAAATGTTATGAATTATATCCTCAAAATAATTTGCAAATATTCATGATTTTGACGAATTTTTGTCAATATTTGAACTTCAAAAGCTAATAAAAAAAATTGTGCCTATTTTAATCACTATAAGAATAACTTATGAAAAACTTTGTATTAAATTTTCAAGTATTTTCATTAAGCTTAAATTTTAGCAAAAAGTTTATCGATACTTCAAAAAAAATTTTTCAAAAAAATTGAAAATTTCAGTTGTCTATAAATAGCTCAAAAAAAGTCAAAATATTTTGAAATTTAAATCACGTAAAGAAAACGCGAATAACTGGTAAAATTTTCAAGTATCTATGACTTATACTTTTTGAATAATAACAAATATTTAAAATCGTTTGAGGATAACTCGTTATCGTTACGCTATTTCCTAAAAATGTAAAATTCAAACGCACTTAAAATTTTTCCTATAATGATGCTACGAGTTTTCTCTATAGCTACTCGAAGGAAAACTTATGAAAAACTTAGTGTTGTATTTTTAATTGTTAGTTATAAACACAAAAAATGTTATGATTTTTCAACTTCAAAATTACTTGCACATTTTCGGGTTTTCGATAGATTTCGTAAAAATTTAAACTATATAAACGCTTATAAAAAATAACTGTGACTAACGATTTTTAATTTTTTTAGCTTCAATAAGAAAAATTCATAAGGAACCTTGTACTAAATTTTCAAAATTTTTTGGTCATCCAAAATTTTTTTATTGACACTTCAAAAAGAATTTCTTAAAAAAATCAAAAATTTCAGTGGTCTATAAATAACTCAAAAAAAGTCAAAAGTTTTGAAAATTTAACTGTATATAGATAACACTGACATAAACATTTGGTGAAAATTTTAAGTATTTACAGTGATTAGTTTTTGAATTACAACCATAATATAAAAAAATTGATTTGGTCGAAAACTGGTTTTGCGTGAAAATTCCCGTTTTTCCTTAATTTTTTTTTTGGTTTTTCCCGGCGCTTTTGAAAACTATTGGGAAATTCAAAAAATGACCTCCCCAATGAACCAACTAGATTCATTTTTTTAAACTAGATTCATTTTTTTATCGGATACCACCCCCATAGTTTGAAATTGAAGCATTATTTCGACACGTTCTCGTGTACAAAGACAGAAAAAAAAAATAAAAAAAAAACACTCAACATTGTAAAATCAATACATTCATCTCTCTGCTCAGAATCTAAAAAGTAATCAATATATAGTATTTATTGTACTCAAATTATAGTAGACAAATTAAAAAAAAATTAAGTTTAAGTTGCAAGACGAAACGAATTGGTAATTCAAATGACCCCTTTTCCCAATTCCCTTCGAATTACCCCGACGCTTCTGTATTTGGAAGAAAATGGAATCCAATCTTTTTTTTAGGAAAATAAATGGTATTTAATTTCCGAAGTTAAATGGAAATTATAAATTTGTACGATACAATGGCTTCAGAGTCAATTCAAAAATACTTTATGTTGCGGACGGGTTGATGAATTAATGTTCCCTGCCTCACATCCTAAATATAAAAATAAAATTTTCACAGCATTCTTCTTTTGGGTACAAAAAAAAAAAAAATAATGCGCGATCAGTTAACATTTTTTAAATTTTTGGTAAAAGAAAAATGTTGAAAAATTTATTTTTACACTAATGGTGAGACATTTCAGAAATCCAAAAATAGTTTTTTTAAATGTTTTTCTAAACCACCCATTATCACTCAAATGCACACTAATTATAATGACGAAAAGAAATCTATGATTTTTAAAATTCTATAAGAGTGGGGCTGGCGAGATTTTTGTAATGTCATCGAAAGACCAAAACACCTCGAGAAGAAGTTATGATCTAAGAATCGTATTACGCGTTGTATCTACCAATGTTATTACATCGATACAATATCTGTATATACATATATATATATATATATTACGAGACAGAGTCGTTGTCACCGTGCTGGCAAAAACGTGCGACGTATAAATAGTATAATTATAAATTGTGTATTGTTTGAACAGAGTTTCATTCAAGTCTCGGAGCGGCGTAGTATTATTATTATTATTATACGGTGGGCGGATTCATAGTTATATTCACTCGGTTCGCGATCGCGTACGTGCGTTGTACACGACTACTATCCACGGACTTGCGAGTGGGAGTAAAAGGGTCGCACCGCAACCACCCTCAGAACGTAGATATTGCGGGACCAAGCAAAATTGGTCGAAGAGTTCTATACTAGTTTCATTTTTATGTGAATAAAAATAGTAATGTAAAAATGATTATAGAAATCTAATAGGTATTTATTATTTTTGTATATTATTATTATTATCTTAATTATTAAGATGAAATAATATACATTTTTCCACCCAAAAATCATAACTTAATAAATTAACTAAATAACATATGATATTTCTATTACCTAGTTACTAAAAGTGGCCAAGTGGGTACCGTTCTGCTGTAAATTAGGTGTCGTGTGGATCATTGTTATATATTATATTAGTGTTAAATTTGAATCCAATGATAGGTATCATTATATTCAAAAAACGATTCTGAACGAAGATAATTTGTCAGCCTAGGATATAATTTTCAGTGGTTTGTGAAAAAAAGTGTTTTATTTTTAATGGCCTGAATAACCAAAATTTAAGTTCTTTTATAATTAATGTAAGCTAAACCTATGAAAAATCTTGTATTAAATTTTCAACTCTTAGCTATATTTATATAAAAACTTTTATGAATCATACCTACAAAATAATTTGCAAATATTCATGCTTTTGACGAATTTTTGTCAATA
>VUJU01005985.1:0-11814 GCA_009835225.1 Aphis craccivora
TATATTTAGGCAAATAGTATGTACTAACAATAATATTTTTATAAATTTAAATTATATTATAACATGCTGTAGGTACTGTAAGTATCTAATGAATCCAAATTTGCGTGTATTAATATTTAATTTAATCGTTTCAGATACAAATATTGAATATATCTACAGTTTTCTGCTAAGATCTGTCCGACATCAAAGAAAATCAAAATCATTTAAGTACACAACCATGTAGGTAAGACAAACCACATTTATATTTATAATAATCTAATAAGTTTTAACATTTATGGAAGTATTTACGATTCTATCGTGATCATAATTCAAATAATAAAAATTTGGTACAATATGTGAAAATATCGTTTACAAATTCACAATTTTACAGAATATATTAAGATACTAATAAAATGAATATGATTTGAACAATACAAGATATTTGTACACACGTAGATTTATATAATATTATATTATGTTATACAGTGGCATATTTTAGACTTTATACTAGTATATAACCTAACCACTTCTTATTTTTTTTTAAACCAGACACAAAATTCAACTATCCCTAACTGGACAATTCTTATTTAATTTACCACTAACATGTATAAAATGTAAATTATATTTTCTGTGTGATTGTGGCTTGTGTGCGTGAATAAGTACTATGAATTCAATTGTTTTGATGGTATTTTTCAAACAATTAAATTCTTATATTTATGAGTGTTTTATTTTTTAAAAACAATAAAAAGACATTTGTACTTAACATATTGCGTGTAATGTAATTTTTCAAATCGTTTTTTAATTTAAAATTAATTATACTAAATATAATATTTTTATACGAATAATTTGTATTTGTTTTTGTATTTTTATGTTTTATTATTCAGTAAAGAATATACATATATCATATAGTACTATAAATTATAATAGTGTTATTATCGATTATAACTATTACATATAATAACATATAAATATATATATTTATATTACATATACATTTTTATATATAACAATCATTGTAAGCACTAATAATAAGTATTACAGTTTTATAAATCTTAAGTACAATAATTTAATAATAATATAATAACAATCATGTTATCTAATGTTAGACTCCTTTTCAATGTATTTCATTTATCTACAGTCTAGATATTGTAAATTTTCATTAAATAAACAAATTTATATAAAATAATAATAATAATAATTTAATTTAGGTGCTATGCTGCAATTAATTGTTTTAAAATTATATGATAAAAAGATAAACCTTATTACATAAAAAATAATATTTGTTGTGAAAGCTCGTTTGATATATAAACAATTCGTACACTTTGTATATGAATATATAATGAATAATTCATTATTTTTTTAAATCGTATATAACAATAAGTATGAACATTTTATTTTCGTATATTTTTAAGTTATCATTTATCACAGGTTCTACGTACACTTATAAAATATGTTAAATGTATTAAAACTACTAGAATTGCCTTTTGCCCTATAGTGACGCTGTAAGTTCCTATAAAATACATTTAACCCTTTATTAAATTCGATTGTAGTATTCAATTATTTGAATTATTGGTCAAGACCTTTCGATTACCGTGGAGTACGTTATATAGTGACATCATTGTCAAGTTCATTGTGCAAAATCCCAAGGGAGGTTAAACTAACGAAATAGTTCTTAACCAACGCTTTGTTGATTATAATATGATTGTATTCTTCCCTTCTTCTCGTCATAAAATTTCGGTGACATCAAGTAAATATTTTACTAGTAGAGTAGAAATTATACTTTTTTTTCAAGGACATTTTCTAAGAAGTACATGCGTTTATAATACAGAGCAAAATTTGTTGAATGAATTTTTGAACAAAATAACAACTAAAATATTATTAAATAACATAATTATTTGAACAAAAATATGAATTATAGGTAATGAATAAATAGCTTCTGATTTTCATTATTTCAATTATATATTTAAAGAATAGTTTTGCATTAAACTATATAATACCTATGTATAGGTAATAATATTGTATACATTTTTTTCAAATAAAATTTCAAAGCATTGAATTTTATTTTAATAAAATATTTGAAACGATAATTGATTATTAAAATATACAGAAGATTAAATTGTTCTTTTTTTGTTATCATTATTTTTTATTGAACAAAAAAAATGCGACTAGCTTAAATGTATAGTTAAGTTAATTAAATATACAACATACGTCATGTATCGTACAACTATATTAATTAAATTGTATTGTATAAGTATATTTTCTTAAGAAGATTAATACATTTGGAATGTATTCAATGTCTGACGATAATTCTTCGTCCATGTTGGATGGAACAATTTATAATGTCATTGATGTATTGATAGCTCTCGGTTAGCATAATCTTTAACTATTATAATAACCTAACAAGTTGTGCACTGAAGAAATTCCTTTTTAGCCATATGCAATTTGTGAGTTAATCTTGTATAGTCTATCTAACGACGGTTAATTAAACATTTTTCTCTTCTAAGACCAACGCCTTTTTCATTTTTTTTAAAAGAGTCCGAGTAAAACATATTACAATTTTAGTGTGTACCAAGGTTATAACAATAAAATTATAATTCTTTATAAACTGATGAATTCGTATTATCTAATTCTGAGATATTTATGTTCGATATTTATATTTGAATTGGAAGACTGTGATGGGAAACTGTCCGGTTTTACTTTAACTATAGAGTCCAGTTGATTTTTTTCTGTAGCATCTTTGTTGTTTTTGGGTATGTCTTATTAGCTAGGCTATCAACCATTTCTTGAGATACTGACTGCATAGAGTAGCGTTTTTCCTCATCTTCTCAACTTTGGGGGTACTTTTTGTTCTATGTTTGAATGTTTCTTATACTTTCTATAGGGTTTGATATGAATGAATTAATGCATAGTCTTACGCTAGAATTAAATTTGTTTTCTATTTTTTTTGGTGGGAGTGACTGGTTGATTGATACAGAATTACCCCATAATCTATTTTTGATCGAATAAGTTGTCTGTGGAAACTCATTAATGTCTGTTTTTCTTCACACCATTATGTTTGGCTATTATATTTAATCTGTGGTTGATATCCATTTTTGTATAATTTAGATGTTTGACTCAAATCCAATTGTTTTTATAGTCTGGTAAAATATGTTATTTTAAACATTAAAATGAAAAATTTAAGTTAATGTATAACTTGTTTAAATATATTATGTTTATTTTCTGACAACATTTAAAAACTTATATTTTATTTATAAGACAAGAATTATTAAAATGTATTATACAACAAAGTTATGATTTATTTTTAATTTTAATCTAATGGTATTTAATAATTGTCATAATATGACACTTGTGCATATATTTTATAAGAATTCATATCTTTACATTATTTTCTGAACATTTATAATATTATTTGATTTTTAATGTGTAAGTGAAACAATGTAGTATCATGTCAGTTGCATATTGTTAAATACATTTAAACAAATTTTTGGTTTAAAATACAAATTTAATGTGAAACTACGTCAACATATAAATATTAAATTGTTTGTAGTGTAAATAAACAAATACAATCGGTTTTAAACGTAGCCTTTAATCCAAGGCTGATGTATATAATATACATTATTCTAATCGTAATAATTCTAAACAAGTGTTTACTATTTGATAATTTAACCTTAAAGTTATAGTTTGCTATTCATATTCGGCGAAACGATTTGCATAGTAGGCATAGTAATAATATAAGGTATAGTAATTAAATTATAATTAAACTACTATAGTAGTTAGTTCGAAACTTATTTAGTTATATTCAGCTATTACAAAATGAATCGATACAGTTTTAGTTTTACCAACTTTACTATATTTACAATATTTGTACGTCTTGATGAAATAACAAGAAATATGACGTAGAAGAAAAACAAATTATTTAATTTAAAATACATAGGTAGTTATATCGTTATAATTTAAACGGAACTACTTATTGTAATAATATTATAAACATGTTGTAATAAACTGATCACGTTATTTTTTTATTGCTTATACCACGATGACCTATAATAATATCGTGATAGGAATTTAAAAACAATAGTATAATAATATTCGTAAACATCGGCATTTCGTGCGAATGAAACATTATTTTACCCCTTTTTTTTATAAATTATAATAAAATTGTACCGTAAAAAAAAAAAAAACAACGCCGTTCACCATTAAATGATCGACGCCAATCGAACGGCCACGTCGTTAATAAAATACTAAATATAATAAATACAAACATTTACACTAAAATACAATAGGTATTAATTATATCATTGCAACATTTAAAACCACCAAATTATGGTACACATTTGAATATTTGTGCCGTCTCGTGATTTTAATACTACTTAAGACCATTACACTCGAACAAAAGAGCTATACAGTGAATTAACACCAAAATTCAAATCGATTATTCTCAGTGCATATACGTTTCAATAGTATTGAGTATAAGATATTAACATAATGTGAAAAACTAAAAAATACAAAATATTGCATTTAAGATTTTGAACCGTCATTTCATTAATCTATTCAAATTAAAGCTAATACACGAAAAATTTGTTATAATTATTGTATTATTTTTATGAAAAAAAAAATATTAATGAATTTAATACTATATGTGTAATAACGATGGATTAAAAATTAAAGTTAATTATAATTACCAGATAAGATGATGGGTAGTAAGAAATCTAGAAAAATATTATTACTGTCATTTGAGTGTCAACGTCAACGAGGGTACTTACGAATAATCGAATGCATAAATACTAATTTTAGTGTCAATTGCAAAAACTATTTTTGGCCACATGCGGTGGTGCAAATTATATAATATTTATTTTGATACAAATCACCAGTTTCCGACCAAAGTAAGTGTTGCTTTTCCAGGATGGATGAATTTTACCACTCTCAAATACAAAAATTTAATTTGAACTTTCGCCTTATTATTAAACATTCATGGGCGCCCATAGGTAACATTTTAGGGGGGGGTCAATATAAAAAAAATCTCAAATGTAAGATAATAAAAATAATAATAATATTATGGTAATATTTATTGAGCTACAAGTTCATAATATGTTTTGTCCAGGGGGGAGGGCAAGTGTCCTATCTTGCCCTCCCCAATGGGTGCCCATGTAAACATTGTATGGGGTATATTATAATATTACAGAAGGTATTTGATTAATGGTCTCAAAACACTGTTTCCCAAATTATATTTCACAGTATATTTCTTATTATTTATACCTATCAGTAAAGTGAAAGGGCCTAGCCTTGCCTGCGGGAGGATACACTAATCCGTAGCCCGTCTAACCGATGTAAAATACGAGTTCATTTCACGGGTACAAATAATATTATTGTTCTCGAGAGAGAATCTGGATACATCGACGAATTGCCTATCGAATCATGGTAAGGCTTCCGGTGCATTAAATATACCATGGTTGTGGGAATATCGTACAGAATGAAAAGTATATTTGATATCACATTTTGTAAAATTAAGAATATCCACAGAGAGTAATAGAAACCTCAGAATAGATTTATACTATTTATTATACATTTTGGGCATAGCGTAGAATGTATTGATTTTACAATAATGTGTAATTTTTCATTTATTTTTGTGTCTGAAGGTTAGGTTTGCTCAAAATCACTCTGATCGTCAAATTTTAGGAAAATTCTTGGTAGCGTATGTATCTAGTTGATGTATTTAAGAGATTAAAATTTAAATAATCGAGAAAAACAAACATTTGTTAAAATTATAATATTATTATTATTAAAATAATTGTTAGGTAACCTTGGTAACCGAAAACTTTAGACCTTTGCTCAGAATCGTTTTTCATCATATACGATGATTCATCATTGAGTTCTAATCCGACACACTTATTATTGTGCGGAACGTTCATCACACCAGGCCGGTGTGTACGACGTGGATTAAGGAGTGCTTTCCTAGATTTTTTAAATTATGTATAATTTTCTCTTAATAAATACTTTTGCTAGCCTAAGTTTAATAAACATAAAAAACCATTTTAAAGATTAATTTATTTTTTTTGACTTTGTGAGCCACGATTAAATAACTAATGGGTTTACAGTTTGAATTAATTTACATCTGCAAGAACTGTAGTAACCGCGACACTGTCTATATACAGCTGCGAGAGTCAAACTAATACGAAATTGTATCTAAATATAAAATAAAAATTTAATAGTTAAATTATTTTTTTTTACAAAAACTAATTAATCGAACTTAACGTAACATAATAAGTTACATGCGTGTTCCGAGATAAAACCAATCACCCTATAGGTGTAGGTATCCATAATATATGCATGTGCATGAAAGTTTGCGGTACTGACTGATGTCTTAAAACAGTCAAATCTACGGATTGTATGATAATATCATATGATATATTTTGTATTTTTTCACGAACACATAATACTTAACTGCAAGTACAGATATCAATTTCGATTCTTTTGCATTGTTATTTGGAGTGTAGAAGCGGAACTCTTTTATGCGATATAAATACATTATATTATTTACGTTTTTTTTAGTGTAAAATAAGATAATATATTCCTAGCTCGTAAGCTATTGGTTTATACAGAGTTTTTTTTTTAATTAACTAATAACCAATATGCCTATACAGATAGTGATTAGTCAAAATGTTCTCACCCCTCGCTGTTTCATTTAATGATATGATTAATTTATTCGTGTTATGATTTTTGGAAATTTTTAAATATATTTAAAGGCTATATTTTTAAATACTCCTAGCCCATTGCAATATTAGTTGCATTAACTTATTTTCGAATAAGAATACCATCCCTTTTCGTCCTATAAATCATTAATCAGATGGCAGTTTTGGAAAAGTTAATCTATCTAAATAGGAATTTGAACGAGTCATTTATAAGTCATTTAATTTTGTACATCTACTAAGGATGATAAATTATAGGTTAATGGTTATAAGATTCGAATTCATTGAATTATTCAACATTTTATAACTTCTTAAAATCATGTAATAAGTACTATTCAATCAAAAGTATACCTATTCTATACTTTTATAAAACTATTTTTAAGCACTACATAATCTCTAGTGTGTTTATTTTAATAACTCAGAAGCTATACTCATTTGAATTTTGATTAAGATAAGTAAAATATTTTATATATAATATATATCACCTGTTTAATGATTTACAGTAAAAAAAGTTGGCTCTCATTATAAAATAATGAGTTTGCAACGCCACAAAATAGTGTAAAAATCTAAGTAGTTTAAAACATTATACTCCTTATAAAGGATAATATTTAAAAATTAAGAAAATGAGGATAATTTGAATAAATATAAGAAAACGGTGGTTTTTCATGTTTAGCGAATCACTATGCGTACAATTAATACATAACGATCGATATGATAAAACGATATTGATTTTCCTAGTCAATGTGATTATATACAGTCTAATAGTGTTTTATATTGTGTTAAACGCGTTATTATATTTACACGATATTATTATAATAATGTAATATCATCGACTATTATAATAATATGTCATTCGATAAAATGCCTATTATTCATTAAGTCTCCGATGTGGACGATTGCCAAAGTTATCACGCTCTTTGTACTACAGCAGTATACCATTAACTGCAGCAGACCGACCGCTGTGCCGTAATAATATTATGATGTCGTTATATACACATCTATTGCATTACGTACCTACGTATAGTGTATGGTTTATATGTACGACTTACCGCAGTTACCGAGTGCAGCGTCTTTTCTCGTCGGAAATATATCTAATAATATATTAATAATATAATTGATATGCGCACGTTTCACAGTGTACGATACCACTGTGAAGTGCTATATATCCATCGCAATAATTGACTGCTCTATAATGGTATTATGTGTGTTCGGTGTTTCGAGTGGCGGCGCGGTATATCGGAACGCTGTTGATGGGAAACGTTTTCGGTCCGGACGTGTATGATTCCGTCCTATTTCCTCTCTAACATGAGCACGACTGTGTTATTCGAATTTCTACACGCTAGCCGTAGCCGACAGTGTTCAGCCGGTCTTAACCCATATCGTTTACCTAGTGTCGTAGTTATGCATCGCGGTTTGTGCGGGGAAAAAAAAATATGGCGAGCGATTTTAAATATAATTTACGAGTGGTATAGCTGATATTAAATTATAGTATTAAAAAAACATTCGATAGGCACACACAACAATATTTATGTTTACGTCGTTACGCGTTTTATGATGGTGTAATTTTGTTTGAGTTATTTTTTTTCCCCGAGGCTTATGAATCTGGCTACGAAATATCGATGTACTAGCAGATACCTAATCGATTGGGTTAAAAAAAAAAAAACGTTTTAAAATGTTCCCTTTCAATTAAATACAAATTTTCAATTAAGTACTCGCCGACGAATTTCGACACGTGTTGAAAATACGCACAGCCTGCCATTTCAGGTTATGCGCTTTCGCGGTGGAGATTTGTTTGCCCAAGAACACGATAAACTATATTTTCTTTCAGTAAAATCGAGAAATGTTTCTACCGAACGAATTAGTTTTTATATAATTTTAAAAGTTGAAATCTAAGTAATACATTAATTTAATCGTTAATGTTTTTCTTACAACATTATATTGAAATATTAGTATTGCACAGTAATTATTGATTTTTTTTCTCCTGGAGAAAATAAAATTTATAAAATATTTATGTTTTTTGAAATTTAATATAATTCTTAAACACGAGATTAAATCAAACGGCTTATTAAATTCCAGAAACGGATATTACAATATCTGAACAAAGTTAGTTAGTTTATTTGTGTGATATTTAAATTTGTTCTCTGCAGTATAATACTCGTATAGTTCATAGCAATAAAGCATTGTTGTTGCGAGTATCAACTATGTACATAGTAAATTAAACTTGTAATATTAGTTTTGCATTTAGTTAAAAGATTGCATTGTTTAAAGTATACCAAACTTTTTTTCCATGGTTTTCGTAAAAAAAATACCTGTTTCACAAGTTGACGAAATGTTATGGTTGAAATGTTTTTTCCTGATTTATTTGAATATGAAAACCTCAATCACCAAAATATTTCAATAATATATTTACCAACATATGAACGCGGGACTTCTTTTGTTATCTTAAAAATATATCTGATTAAAACACACCAGTCACTGTCCGATTTTCCCAATTTTTTATTATTTATTGTTTCGATATATTTACAAAAAAAAAAAAATTAATACAATAATAATATTCAAATAAAATTTTGAAACGTGTACACTTTACAATATACATACATAATATGATATAGACTCGTGACACAAATGCCAATATAAATGTTGGGCCGTTCAGTTGTATGTATAACAGTAGGTAATACTTTATTATTTTTTATGACGATAATTCATTTATTATTATTTAATTTTTTTTTTTTATCTATTCAGAATGTCCTTTGGTGGTTTTCCTTTGAATTATCTTAAATGGTTGGCTGGAATGATTTTGAATGGCGTGTGAGATGTTGTACGATGATTTTTGTGTGTGCTTAATTTGGCGTAAAACCTTCCGCCAAAATTCGTTTTCCAGTCGGGATGCTAGTCATTGTACAGTGAATAATGTTTGTATAGTATAATACTATATATACACTCGTACTCAATTTAGTACCACTGTATAGAATTGTGGAATATCAGTAACGCGACTTAGAAATATTGATTCAAAAGCTCGTAATGGTCGCATGTTGGAATATTTAATTTGGCTTTACATTTAAATGTCAAAGAACCAAAATATTGAGTTGATTATTATTGATCCGTAGTAGACTATTACAATGGAATTACTATTGAGAAATTTGGTAAAGGGTATGTATATCATCGTATTATACAATAAAGTTACATGGTATTATATTACTCCACGTATCGTTCTCGTGCGTTCGTATCGACGATAGGCCCGTGTAAGCTTTTTATCTTATAATAATAATCATATGCAAATACCTAATTGGCTTTTGTTTGAATTGTAGCCAATTTGTTATCAAAGTTTAATCTGAGCCTCCCCCTGCCAACTAAGGGTATTCAGCGAGATTGTGTTACTTTGAATTATTTCCGTTTACTTTAATTGGCAATTTTTTATTCTGTGTATAAGATAAACCTCGTGCAGAATCTCATTGCTTCTCGATAGTTTTTTTTTTTTTCATTATTTCATTGCAATAATATTGATATAGAACAGGACTACGTCATATTGTAAGCATTTTTAAGATCGTAAACTGGAGTCTAATAGTTAATACAACAGTATTGTATAATTAGTACAATATTTGGCTCAATAAATCTCTACGTATTTTTTTTTTTTTTTTTTTATTACGTTTAATTCATTTATCCTGTCAACTTTTATGATACATATTCAAGCTAGTTGTATTTAAATAATTCATAATTTCCTGCGAGTCTACAAGTTTTTCACTAATTATATTATAATAATAATATATACTTTGAAATAAAATAAATAATAATTTATTAATATTATTCATATTGTTTTTATTAAGTTTATAATGTTCAGTAATAAAATAATTTAAATATTTTTTATCAAATGTTTTGAAAATAAAATACTCTCAAGTTAGTAATAATATTACTATTATAAATATTAACTTATACTACATTTATCAATTGGTGGTCACTCTGCCATATACGATTTCTTAGGCTTAAAGCTGCTATACATATTATTGAACTTAAAAATGAAATACCTACACAGGAAATTAATACTTGATTTATCACTTCACATTTACTATAAAATGATGACTTATATAAAATTATTCCTGATTGCTAACCCCATGAAATATATTTTTGGGACATAGAATAATACTACCCGTTTCCTGTATCCCACAGGACATATCGACGTAAATGCATTTTTTTCCATTTTCAATTTTCAATAATCATTATGTCATTCAAGGACGTTTAATATATAACATGGGTATTCTATATGGTAATTATCATCGTCGTTTTAAAAAACAGAATAACAATTAAATTATAAAAAAAATCATTTGAAATTTGCACATCGAAATGAATATTAAATTTAATTCATTACAAAAAATGAAATATATTTTATGTTGTAATAATTCAAGTACAGAATTTCATATCTTACAAACTTAAAAATATTATAGAAACACGCTTAAAAATCTATCAATGTATCGCTTATTAAGATCAAAAAATTAAAAAACATATTGATTTTATTATGTACCCATTATTATATTATACAATCAATACTAAATGACATTTGAATGACATTTTATTATTTCAGTATATGTTTTGTTAATATTCTGTAAATATAATATTATATTAAACAAAAATAAACGGTTATTTAGCAAGTATAAGGAAGATTAAATCCGTGTAGTTGTTTATTTTAATTACTTTTTAAACTATAAATAATTATAATTTATTACGCTATTGTACGTATATATTTTTTTTAATGAATATCAACCGTAAAAGTGGCATACATTTACTTTTCATTTTAATATATTACATGGTAATTTCCGTGTGTTAAATGCTGACACATTCCTTTACATCCTTTGATCTGCTATAACACTCTCTACTAGTATAATACCTGGTATTTAATTTTGTTCATACATTTTCAAAAGCAATTTCATTGTACCTAACATAAACAATCGTACACCTAAAATCTTCTAACAATACAGTTTTATATATTATTACATACAAATTTTGTATTTTTAAATTAAATTCTATGGTAATATATTTTGTATGATCTATCATTTGTAAAAGTTAAAAATAACATAATTATACTTAAGTATTTCAAACAAGTTATCTGCTCTTTGGTTTCAAAACATTAAGTCTAATTACGTAGGTCCTATGAATT
>VUJU01005986.1:0-11811 GCA_009835225.1 Aphis craccivora
ACCTACGCAGTACGCACTTTACGCGCATACACACACGAGTCACGATACACGCGAGCTCGCACACACATGATATTACACACATACGCTCATAGAGTCATAGACCTACACTCTACACACGTAAACACACCTTATATAAAAGCACAAAAGCGAGATTCATTTATTATAGTTGATAACCGCAATATATCACGACAATATAGGTAATTTGCCTGTTGGCTATATTATGTTAATATTACAGTGCTATATATATTTATCGAATATAGCGCAATTACGTATAAGTATTAACAGTGTCGGTCTGGCTTATGATTGGGCCCCCGGCACAGTAATTTACAATTAACAATTTTACAAAAAAAAAAAAAAAGGTTTTTTACAATTATAATATTTATAAACATATAACATAAAAATTAAAGGTAATTACATTTTCCGTGTACATTTAATATAAAATATACAAATTTAAAATAATATTTTTAATACTTTTTAATAATATTATAATATATCTAGTAAGTAAATAATATATTAAATACTATTATTTACAATCAATGGTTGAATGTTTACAAATTGATTCGATTGGAATCAGAAGCCGGAATCTCGAGTAAACTTAGTATTTTTTCCATTTAGGTAGGGCCCCTAATATATAAAAATTTCCAGGGGCCCCCGGCGATCGCCGGGTAGCCGGGTGGGCCAGACCGACACTAAGTATTAAGTACCAGCTGTGTCAAAAAAATTAAGTTACCCGACCAATCGTTCTGCCCAAATATTGCTTTTACGAACGATGGCGGGTTAAGTAGGTAATGTGTTATTATTTATTATAGACTACATATTATTATATTTAATTACTAACTCGATTAGTGGCTGTGCTATAAAATATTATTACGTATACTGTTATTGTATGCAGCTACTATTATAATATAGTCCAACACCTCTGTAGTGCTGCAGTGGCGTGTTCAGCATAAAATAATTGGGTAGGCCAGTTTTGTTCTGTTGTTTAGTAACTATTAGAACTTACACTTTTTGAATAATAAGTAATAACAAATATTGAGTTGTTTGAGGACAAATCGTTACCGTTACTAGTAAGCCGGTGCACTACATATATAATATATATACCATATACGTGTTACATAATAAATTGTGTGGTAGCTTAATACATCGAGGAGCGACCGATTTTCTGAACACAATTAAGTAGGTAATAGGTAATACGAGTGATGATAAATCGTCGTCCTTTACGCTACGTTTTAATGTTATACGCGCGTTAAGGTCTCCACCGCCTCTGCGTGGTCGCGGACAAACACTAACAGACCGCGTGACTGATATCCTAATCACACGCCGATAAGACCTGTCTTCCGAGATACCATCATCTATTCATCTTATTACCACCTGACTTCATGCTGAAATACAAAAATCATGATTAGAAAATGGAAGAGGGTGGATGTAGGAAGATAAATAGACTTACCTAATCACCTATTCTCATACTAACCAAACATACAAAAAAAATTTCATTTACGTTGGTCTAGCCGCTTCGGAGAAGTTCGACCAAAAACACCGTGACACGATACATTTATATATATTACTATTATTATCTATATTTGTATATAGGTAAAAAAGTGTCTGAAGTTTAAAAAATAATTAAAACAGAAGAATCTAACCCGTACAACAATTTTTACGCTGAACAAAGTGTACGGAGTGGGACCAGGACGTCGGACGGGTATTATGTATTATATTACAAAGTTTGGGAACATGGTTGAAAAAAATATCTCGGTAGATAAAATGATATATTAATGATTAAACTTATTATAACAAAATCATCCCCCAATAATGCATAATTCATTTTTAAGATGAACTGTCTTTTTTCTTTGTTTTAATATTATTACTTACTTAAGATAGTTACAACTTACAAACTTGATTTATTATAATTTAATTTTCATTTTATAGGGTTACAAATTTATTTTATGTAAATACTGAATATACAATATTTATCATTAATTTATTATATTATAGATTCTGAACGGAGTGATGAATATATTAGTTATACAATGATGTGTGTTTTTTTGTGTCTATGTACAACATATAACTAGTCGAAATAATGCTTCAATTTCAAAATTATTACAACGATCTTTATTCGACGACTATCTTATATTTTATAAGTTTCTTGATAAAACGTTTATAACTGAGATAAATGAGAAATTAATAAATAAAAACAGTGTACCTACTGTTTAGATATTTGAACTCCTTAAACAACATATTTATATTTTGTTAACTAAACAGTTTGTAAAATGACAGCTTTTATATGTAACTCAATTTAATTAAGTAATGTTGAGATCTAAAGATCATACCATATTAAGATTATATCAGTAAAATACTTGAATCTAATTATTTAGACTAAAAATTAGTTATTAATTTTTATAAATTAGTTGGCTGTTTAAACTAGTCAATAAGAATTATATCAGCCTAAGTTATCAAGTATAAAATTAAACATTGTGCACCAAGCAGAAAAAGTGATAAAATAATATATTATTACTATTATTTGTTGGCAATAGCACACAGAGATATTTTGACTTTTGAGAGTACATATAACTAAGAAAATTTACCCACCCATCCTTTTTATTTTATTTAAAAAAAATATTCTTTTGAACTGTTACCTGTACCTAACTCATATATTAATATAAAATAACTAGAAATAATAATTAAGATGTCTACACCAGAAATCCGAGATATCCTAGATCTTATACCATTACATTTTATTACAATACATTATAAATATAACAAACCTAACCCCTAATATAACCTAACCTTTCAATTGATCATTTCCCATTGTAGATCGTAATATAGTTTTAATGAGTTTTAACTTCTTTAAATTGATACACTTTTGACTGGCAAGGTCAAAGACCTTGCAGATAAGACCGTAAGATATATAATATTCTGAAATGATGCATGAAGACATATTGAAGACCAACAAATTGTTGGTATATTATACACATATTATAGTGTATATTATCAGTTATCACAATATAGTGATATTGCAGGTTTTAGTGGTTATTTAGCAATATAATTTTATACAACTGAATAATTAATGAAAAAATTTATCTTATGTGGAATGTAATACAATTTTAATATTATATATCGCAGTACCTTATAAGTAAATTGTAAATTATTATTAATAAAACATACCGGCTTAACATTTATTTTTTAATAAAATTATTATCAGATTACGTTACTTTTTATTTGTAATTTTATAAAAAAAGGATTAATAATTATGTTATATATTAAATACATAGGTATATATATTTTAAATTTAAATATTATAATAAAACAATTTTAATTATTTAAGAGATCTTTAATGTAGTGTTTAAACTTAATATTATGTTTAATAATAATAAATGTACTATCCTATTAGTAGGATATAATTTTTAAGAAATGAATTACCTATGGTGGTAAATATATGTACATTTCAATATTATTTTATATTTAACTTATATTTCTTTTTAAAACGATTAATGAGTTGTTATAAATATTTGCAAAATAAAAATGTTGATGGTCCAAAAACGTAGCATGTATTAAATATATTACATTTATTAGTTTTGAAAACATGATAGAAAAAATATCGAGATTTGCTTATGTAGTATGTACACTTGTTCATCTCACCCCAATAACAAAAACAAGCAAAATGGTCATCTATTCGCCATATTTAAGTAGTAATATAACAGAATATAGTACCTTAAAATTATAATAATTACATTATAAAAAAACATTGTACATACATAAAATTCATAGGTAATTACTATAGGGCTCGGAAATTATAAGAGTGTTGCATATTTTTCTATTATATGATTTAAATTTTTAGTAGACTAATCTATGAATTCATATATATATTATATAGTCAATTGTTTAATATAGATATTTTTAATTTTCTAAAGATTTGTATAAGGTAACAAAACACAAATACGATATAACAAAACGTATATCCACTATATAACAAAACTTTTTGTTGTAGTCTGACATCAGTAAGCGCCACAAGTCCCTACAATATATATTATTATTATTGTACAACCAGTTTTTCGCCATATTTCATTAGTATTATAGCTGTTTAATAATGATAAAATATATTATAAGTAATAATAAATATTTTTGTATATTATTTGCATATTATATTATATTGACATCTATAACTCCAAATATTAAAAATGTCCATGTTTCCATAGTTTATTTTAAAGTAGGTAAATACAAACACAATATTATACTTTATACGTCAGGTTTTTATTTCTATATTGATTCACGAATCGACGAGTCAAATTGAAACAGTAATTAAAATTAAGACTACTTGTATGGCCTAAATTAATTTTTTGGCTAGTCAATATATTTCATAATATTACATTAAATAAAACAAATATAGGTATTAATGTATTATACTACTATATTTTGCATAATACTTAAATTATAAACCACAAATAAAAATCTCAACAAATTTGAAAATAAAATGATGTGGTTAAATAGGTACCTACCTACATTCTACAACTCTACTCTCGCCCTAAAAATGGACAACATTTAATGGTATTTTCGTCTTTAACTTAAACAATATATCTATATAGTTATTATAGTACCTAGTAAGAATAATGATTGGAATTTATAATTGGACAACGACAGCTCTGCATTGCTGCTGTAGAATATAGTACCTAGGTACTTGGCTACTTACTACTTACATCCTACCCATATGGCCCTATAAATGATTTGTTCGATCGTAATATAAATATTATCACACTACGACGTGTCACTAACATTATTGATGACCGAACTTATAAAATGCTACTTAAAAACAGAATCAATGCAATTGTATAATAGACTACACCAGTGGCGTATTTAGGGGGGGGGGGGGTGATATGGGTGTTAGAACATCCTCCATCGGCCGTATGTATTATGTTGTAGTTGTTGTCTTAGTATTAGTATTATTTATTTTATGTGCTTTATAATAAAAAAGTTTTATACAACTTACACATACTCATAAATTATAATAATTTTCACTAATATAATAATTTATATCAATATATGATTTTTGTTAATGTATTATGTTCCTCCCCCCACCTTCCATGACACTATTAAATATTAAAACACCCCCGTAAAATGAATCCTAGATACGCCACTGGACTACACACACGTGTACAAAAACTTGTATTCGTTGGTTTCGAAAACAAATCGGTTGACCTTGAAATCAGTTTTAAATAGTAACCAGTAACCGTATTTGGTTTAAATAAATGAAATATATTGTCTAACCTACTAGACTATATTTTGTCCAAAATTCAACAGATATATTTATAAGTAATAACAATCATAACTTAAAGTTATGTCTGATGCAGTCCCTAAAATTGTGTGTAGTACGACACACTTAAGTTATTGTAATTTGAAATTTACAAATTACCTACCTTTATATTTACTAGCGTCTAGAGGGAATTTTACATATTCAGCACACCTACAGGGTTAGCTATTTATTACCTTAATTTATCTATGTGTAGGTACAAGTTATTTTCAAACAACGCGAATATTCTCTTACGCGATGTGTAGTCTAATCTAACATGAGATTTTAGTCCCTGGTGCCATATACCTATATTGTCGTCACTTGACAATATAAATTATTTTAAATTAATTTTATCTTATCAGTTATCAACCATTAACGATGAACGCATTTTTTAAATATTTAGATTTAAAGAAATCAAGATAATCGTTGGAATGTAAAGTACTCAATAATCTACCGAACACGAACGCATACAACGTAGGTAGGTACATTAATATGTATATAAATATACCTAATATAATATTGGTACAAATGCGTTTCAATATAAATAACTGTCTTAGTCTGTAACTATAATACTATATTAAACGTGTATATTATTCTTTTCAGTGTAGATACAATAGCACCTACAATACCTATGTAAATTTATATTTTATAATATACCTAATACCCATGTATAGAGAGAAAATGTCGTTAGTTGAGAAGCATTATCGTTTAATCTCAATGCATTATTCAGTAAGTACTATAGGTAGGTACTTAATATTTATACTGGTTTTCAAATAAGTTATTACTTATAATTATTTTTATATATTTTAGAGTTTGGTCTTTGGCGGCTGGGCAGTTGGAACAATCCTGTAATAAAATACTAAGTCAGTTTTATACATAACATTCTTGCCTATATTTTTTTTTTTACGTATTTTTTTTATAATACCTAATTATAATCATATAGTTACTTACTTATTTACTAAATTCTCTATAGTTAGGTACCTACATTTAATAATGGTTTGTGCAAGATATCTACCATACATAGATATATAGATAGGTACTGCAAATTGAATCTTGAAATTGTAACTACTTACCTACCTTTATAGTTGTTATTAGATACACCTACCCGACCTCTTATATAAGTATCTCTTATTTTGACCTGCTTTATAACTGACTTTAAATTTTTTTGTTAATGATATATCATAATAATATATGAAATATAGCGATCAAACTATTCAAACTGGAGACACTCATTAGACTAGAGCTGTATTATACAATTTTACTTTTAGCTAATCATAAAATTGTTTTTATTGTTTTGGTTTACATACTATTTGAAATTAAAAATCAAAGAAATTACTAACATAACACTACCAATACAACACTACTATTATTGTGTTGTGTAGGTATATCACACGGACTACAACATTTTGATGAATAAACATACAGTATAAATTATTATAGGTAGGTACCTACATTACCTGCTATAATTAAATTCTATATCCAGCGCGACGGTAGTGGCGCGAAGCTAAGTAAAAAAAAAAAAAAATAGCAGAGTAGCCACTAACGTATAATAACAGGACACCGAGTTCTAACATTGAAAAATCGTCCTAATTTATGACAATTCTTTGCCAAGCTCTACAGGGCAAACGGCTGAACATATAAAGTAGTATGAGGTATCAATCAACCAGAAATATTGTGCAGGTAGGAACAGAGGCATTCGCTAGCAGATTGGTTAGATAGTTTGTAAGTTATAAGCAAAAATGTTCAAGTACTTTTAACACCGATTTTGCGTACGGAACAGTGGGGATGGATAAGCGGTGGGTCGGGGAGCGAAAATATCGTAAATATCCCCCGACCCGCCGCTTATCCATTCCTACTACTCTCATCGCGGCGACGGCGGCAGCGACGAAGTACCATGACGAGTGACGACGTACGGACGATATTATTTTTCTATGGTGACAACTGACAATTGCAAAACCAAACCATTTCGTGAATTGCACTCGATTAAATTCTGTGATTTGCCATCATGATCCATCTATGTCTCAAGCCCATTATACATCAATTATTCAAGGTGCAATTATTATTAAACACAATAAGAAATGGATTAGATGCAACGATATGTCAACAAGTATTGAACGCTGGAATCGAAGTGGAAAAGATGTCTATATTTTAATTATGGAAAAAAAAATTAGTCAGGAGGCTAGCGGTTATTAAAGATTATTATTATAGAACACCAGATAATTAACACATCAACATTAAAAATAGTTGATATCACACCAAAAACACTTCGTTGTAACTCCGTGTAAAAAAAAAGCTAAGTTAAAAAAAAAAAAAGTAATGATTAAATCTTTAAAAGACATGACAAATAAGATAAATTGTAAATACAGTTGAATACTTAGTCATCATATTGTTGATACATTATTAATTACTGTAAATAGTAAATTCTGTAGTGGTTACTTAATTGTATTTATTTAAGTACCTATACTTCTACGTCCTGCCAAATAGTTAAACATAATATGTTGACTAAGTATTTAACATTACAATTGATCTTATTTGTCATCATAGGTATTTGTAATATTATAAAATGGCATTTTACTTAATTTCCATATTATATCACGTCTTTTAAAAATGTAATCATTACTAATTTTTTTTTTTAACTTAGTTTTCTTTTTACACGGAATTATAACGAAGTGTTTTTGTTATGATTACTATTTCATTACTATTCGTTAGTATTTAATTCATATCTAAGTTACTATTATAATAATAGGAGACATCAGACCAGTCTCTAAAATATTTAAATTTTCGTACTACAGTACTACACACATGTCATAGATAGTCCCAAATAGGTAAAATCTAAATTAATGCTCTATAAACTAGAACCAATGCTCATGGTATTCTTTAAACAATAACATATAATATAAATTAAATAACAATATGTATAAATATATTATTTCATCTTCATGTGAAAATTAAATTATTATTAATTTATTTATATATTAATTTACTTTAATATTTCATTAACATATTATTATTAAATGCTATATTTTACCCTTTCAGTAATAAAGCAATGGTTTTAAAATAGTGCTGTAATATTTTATTAGTATAAAATTATAAAGGAACTTCAAAAAGTGGGCAAGTGGGTACTGCTCTGCTGTACATTAGGTGCCGTGTGGATCACTATTATACATTATAGGAGGGTTAAATTTGAATCCAATGAAAATTATCATTGTATACGAAAAAGCCTAGGATATAATTTTCAGTGGTTGGTGAAAAAGGTGGTTTATGTTTTAACGGTCTGAATACATCAAAATTTAAGTTTTTTTATAATTATTATTAGTTAAACTTTAGGAAAATCTTGTATTAAAAATTTTCAACTCTTAGCTACTTATACAAAAGATTTGTATGAATTATAACTACAAAATAATTTACAAATATTCATAGTTTTGATGAATTTTCGTCAATATTTGAACTTCAAAGGCTAATAAAAAAAAATTGTGCCTATGTATTCTTATAATTTTTTATTCACTATAAGAATAACTTATGAGGAACATTGTATTAAATTTTCAAGTATTTTGATTGGGCCAAAAAAATTTTATCGACACTTCAAAAAAAATTTTCAGTAAATTTGAAAATTTCAGTTGTCTATAAATAACTCAAAAAAGTGAAAATAATTTTAAAATTAAATCATGTAAAAAAATGCCAATCATAATAATCGGTAAAATTTTCAAGTTTTTACGACTTATACTTTTTGAATAATAACAAATATATAAAATCGTTATCGTTACGCTATTTCGTAAAAATTTAAAATTCAAACGCACTTAAAATTTTTCCTCTAATGATGATTCGAGTTTTCTTTATACGTATAGATACTTGAAGGAAAACTTATGGAAAACTTAGTGTTGTATTTTTAATTCTTAGTTATTAACACAAACAATTTTATGATTTTTCAACTTCAAAATTACTTGCACATTTTCGCGTTTTCGACAGATTTCGTAAAAATTTGAACTATAAACGCTAATAAAAAAAATCGTGACTAACGATTTTTAATTTTATTTAGCTAAAAAAAGAACAACTCATAAGGAACCTCGTATTAAATTTTCAAGTGTTTTTGGTCATTCAAAATTTTTTCATCGACACTTTTCACAGAAAATTTCTATGGACTATAAATAAATCAAAAAAACTCAAATTTTTTTGAAAATTTAACTGTACATAGATAACACTGACATAAACTTTTGGTGAAAATTTCAAGTATTTACAGTGATTAGTTTTTGATTTACAACCATATAAAAAATCGATTTGGTCGAAAACTGGTTTTGCGTAAAAATTCCCGTTTTTCTGTTACTTTTTTAGGGTTTTTCCTGACGCTTTTGAAAACTATTGAAAATTTTTTACTTTTGACCTCCCAAAGTACCAACTAGATTCACTTTCCTTTCAGAAACAGGGTCCATTTTTTAAAATCGAATCATTTTTACTGCTCCAAAACGTGGTGACAGACACAAAAAAAAAAATACACATCATTGTAAAATCAATACATTCATCACTTCGTTCAAAATCTAATAACAGAAAAATTGAGTAAAATAAGGTAGTACTTAGCATTCAATTTTATTAAAAATTTATCCATTGTGGAAATACGTAGAAATAAAACTATTACTAACAACTTAACTCCGTAAGAAATTAGAAAGAGCTAGTAACTATTTTTGTTTTTATATATATAGTATATACCACAGAATTTTTTCCGTGTATATAACACACATTTACTACAACTAAGCTGATAATAATAAAAATAACCTATTCCCAATAACAATAAATAATAATAACTATAATAAGAGTATAAGACATTACAACACAAAATATTGTTTACGGTGTATTTGTGTATAATGTAGATAATATTATTAAAATGTGGTTTGAAAAAAACCATTAAAATATTTTTAAAAAAATGGGAAGATATACAATTATACATAATATTATTATAAATGTTAAATTAGAATAATACACTTTAAAAAATTTCGTACTACACACTGCACTTTTCGTATTCCACAAAGTGTATAACTATAAATAATATATTTAATCTTAAATTGTTAAATCAATGTATTTCTATCGATTCTTGTTGTGGGCAAATTTTTTTATTTTAAATTTCAAAGTTTTTTTTATTCTTCTCATTCAAACATTTTTAGAAGTCTCAAGTCTTGAAAAATATACGAACCGATGTCATAATATTATGTTAATAACGTAATTGGGAAATCATTTAGAGAAATAATTGTAGTAAATTAAAATAAATAATTAAACATAGGTTATATCTAAATATATAAACAACAAATTAAAATTATACATACAATTAACTATATATATATATATATGTAGATTGTAGATTTACATAAAATACCAGACCAAAAAACTCTTGACATTATTCTAAGCACAATTAGTACCTACATGGCTACATACATACCTAAAATTCAAAAAAATTGTTTCATACGTAGAAAATGTTATTATAAACAATTTATGAATATTTCAAATACCTTTCTAAGTTGTTAAATGCCCAAAATACCCAATAAAAAATCGATTTTGTCAAATATTAAATTGCGTAAAAAATCCCGATGTTTCCTAGTTGCTGACAAAGTGACAAAAGCCACGATAGTGTTGCCGCGACTAGTAAGTAGTAAGTGACCAATCTTGCTTCTCTTTTTTTTTATCTTTGTTTTTCACAGACACTGTAGTGTAAACTACAGTTAGTATAAAATTCTTAGATGATTATTATTTTAGGTACATTTTTTTTTCAAACCAAAAGACCTAGTGTTATGTAGATACTTACCGAGTAGAGATGTAAGATATCCGAATATGGTTTAAGAGCTAAATCATATTAAGAAGAATATTGATAATAAGTTGATCACTATTATGGATTCTTATTCACCTAATATAGACAACATAATAATGTAATTATTTTAAAATTTTAATTCTGGCGACTATCAAATTATCAAATGATAAGGGAAATTTAATAATAATAGTTAATAGAGGACAGGGGTCAGTGACTGCTAAAGTTCATGATAATACCAGTAGGTGCGTAATGTATGAACTTTATCTGCAAGTTCGTTATAGCACTAACGTCTAACTATCTATATAAAATATTACGTAGGTATGACTGAAATATTTACCGTAGCAATGTTTTCGATTAGTTTACCTTACTGGCGTATAACACTATTTGTAATTTGATAAACATAATATTTCGAATTTTAATTATTAATCAGTATTTATTTTCCTATTTACAATAACCTATCATTATAGTATTGTAGTATCACTTCAGAATCGGCAAAGCCACATTTTTGGTACAGTTCGTCGACCGTTTCGATAATATAAACCATATAATCTCGTTTTTACTAAGTTCAAGTTAAATATCGGTTACTCTGTTACTTGTAAGTAGTTATTTCTCGTGACTTTAATAATTATCATCATGTTCTATCTGGAAGATTTTCTGGAAAGTATGTTCTTGACTATAATTCGAAAACGATCGTACAATTAACGAAATCATTTTTTGTTAAAGAACTTGAACTCTTACC
>VUJU01005988.1:0-11800 GCA_009835225.1 Aphis craccivora
GCTATTTATAGACAACTGAAATTTTCAATTTTTCTGAAAAAAATATTTTTGAAGTGTCGATAAAATTTTTTTGGCCCTATCAAAATACTTGAAAATTTAATACAAAGGTCTTCTTAAGTTATTCTTATAGTGATTAAAAAATTATAAGAATACATATGCACAATTTTTTTTTATTAGCATTTGAAGTTCAAATATTGACAAAAATTCGTCAAAAGCATGAATATTTGCTAATTATTTTGTAAGTATATTTCATAAAAATTTTTGTATAAGTATCTAAGAGTTGAAAATTTAATACAAGGTTTTTGATAAATTTAGCTTACAATTATTATAAAAGAACTTAAATTTTGGTGTATTCAGGCCATTAAAACATAAACCACCTTTTTCACCAACCACTAGAAATTATATCTTAGGCTGACAAATCATCTTCGTTCAGAATCGTTTTTTCGTATACAATGATAACTATCATTGGATTTAAATTTAACACTCCTTTAATGTATAATAATGATCCATACGGCACCTAATGTACAGCAGAGCGGTACTCACTTGTCCGCTTATTTTGTATTATTTTTAAAAATTTATAAAATATAATATATAATTAATTCTTATTAATTGGTTGGTTGGTTGGTTATTGGAGCATGCGCAGACCAAAATTTCAAAAAATGTTGAAATGTATCAAAAAATTTATTTATATACCACCAGCTTGTAAAAAAAAAAAAATCGATCGATTTATTCCAAGAATTCTAGTCGAGAAATTCAGTGTTCCCTAAATTGGTGAACAATCTGTAGAATATGTTATATACATTTTATAAAAAAAACTTAGAGAAATGGGCGAGTTGTTTTGCCGTATAATAGTTGTGGTATTTTCGATATTGTATAGGTCAGCGGTTTTTAACCTATGGTCCGTGATACTTGTGTCCAGGGTCCGTGGCAGTCTTAAAACGTCGTGACAAGATATAATCGTAAATGTTTAGTTAATATGTTTTGTTATGTCTACTTATGTAATTATAATATAAAATATTTATTATAATTTTGATTATGTTAACATGAGATGTAAAAAAGGTATTAAAAAAAAATTGGGTTAGGGCGTCCGCGGAATCTAAAAAATTTTCATCGGGGGTCCGTGATTTACAAAAAATTAAGAACCACTGGTATAGATAGTAGTAATTTGACTTTAGATTACAAAGTTCCCTCATGGTTTTGATTATACCTAGAAGTCTTCTTTTTTTTTTTATTTATAATACAGTAGATTGAACTACTTTTTGCCAAAAACATAGCATATATGTTCCTTCTATTTAATTATATTATTTATTATTATTAACTTATAAATCAATATCAAATGTACCATAGAAGTTTAAAAGTAATCCTAATATTTTAAAAATATTGTATAGGAAATGCATGTGAGCTGTCGTCAGTAGGTTACTATGATCGAGTCTACTGTGGAGCTGGAGTACCACCAGCTGAATCTTCATTCATGAAAGCTCTTATTAAAGTATTTTTTTTTATTCAACCGTAAAATTAAGGGATAAAATTTAACTAATTTTTCTTATGTATGTTTAGATTGGTGGTATAATAGTTATGCCATTGGAAGGATTCCTTGTAAAAATAATAAGGACAGATGAATTCACATGGAAAACACTTGATGCTTTAGAAGTATCATTTACAGATCTTGTTGTGCCTGAAAAATGTGATATGATAAAAGTTACAAAATTTCGTAAGTTAATACATTATTATAAATTTCAAATAAATAAATTAAAACTTTTGTTGTTTTCTAGCTCCTGTTGAACCATGGAGTTTACAAGAGTTATGCAGATCAAACATACGTACATTCATACGAGATAATTTGAATGAAAGTATCCCCACATTACAAATGCGCACCAAGTGTATGCCAGATAAAAGTTATGATCAAAAATTTTTTGGCATTGATGATCCATCAGGTCATGTTGTCCGTATACAATATGGTGCCACTGGAGATGGACTAGTTAATTTACGGAGTATTGTAGATACATTTGCTGGTTTAGATGATGCTATATCAGACGTAGGTTCAACATCAGAGACTGAGGCTAACAGTGGAAACAATGATGATGATAACAATAGTGATAGTGATAATGATGATGATGATGATGATGATATTAATGGAGAAAAAAATACAAGTAAACAATGTGATAAACGTTTACCTAAAAAAGTTGAATCAGATACTAAAAGGAAATCATCAGAAGCTGGATGTTCTGAACAAAATAAAACATTGCCTGGAAAACCAGAAAACACAAAAAGAATGAAAATGAACACATCTTCTGCAGTCAAAAATCTCGAAAACAGTCTATCAACTGATAGCACCAGTGATTCATCTATATTTAGTGATTTACCATCTGACGATGATGAAGACGATGATGATTCTGAAAGTTGGGTATCAACTGATGATAATGATGACAGTCAATTGCGTAATCGTCGTTTTGATGGAATCTATAACTCTTTGTTTCATGGTGATAGTAGTCATGATAGTAGTCATGATAGTAGCGATTCTGATTGTGAAGCTGCTAGAGATTTGGAATTATACCACTTTTTCAGTGAACGAAAAGACAATCGGTTGAGCCAACTTTTAAAGATTAATATTGATAAGTTACCAGTACCAGTTTTACTCAAGCGGTTTCTCAATTATAAAAAAAAGTAATTTGGTTTTTGGTGGTTTATTAATCATTTTTTTATTATATTATTCAATTATTTAGTTCTTAAATTTTTTATTTTGTGTATATAATATATATTTATAAACTATACCCTTTTCTAGTTTAGTTGTTATCATAAGAACTTTAAAACGATTTGTACATTATTTACTAGTAGTCGTAAACATATTACATTTCGAATTTCTTTAAGTATTTATTGTTTAAACAAAGTAACAGTTATTTTTGAAGAATACAGGAGGAACACTTGAACTATTTAAAATATGTAAAAAAAGAAAACATAAATATATATTTATATTATGTTGTGTTGTATTAAGGTTTATTTGAAGCTTGATTATTACATCTTTTTTTTTTTTTGAAAATGTATAATTTATGTTAATTTATTTAATTTTAAAACAACCAGGATATCATAATATTGTCAAACTATTAAATGTTGCAATAATCATTTTTTATAAATTATAATAATTCAAATGTGCTAAATGTTTTTGCATTTGTGTAAGCATTAATAAAAAAAAAGTTTTCAAGATGATTTTCACTTTTCAGTATGTTTTATTATTACTCATCACTTACGTTTTCTATTTTTTTTTATTTTAGAAAATTGTACAATCTGTTAATATTACTTTTACAGTAAGCACAAATGATATTTATGTAGGTAACACAATCATATTAAATTGAATAGACAATTCAATATTTATTGCATCAAGGCAGCGTATGTTTTGAGAGAAGGATCCATCCATTGATGGAACTTCATGGCCGATATGAAGTTTGGAGTTTAGTTCTCCAAAAGGTCATGACACCATTTTCGTTTTAGGCGCTTTCTGGGGTCACCTAGAATTGTGCGAGTTGACAAGTCTGATATGAGAGGTTTTCGGTGGTTGGAGAGATTGGAGTGGAGGCGTTTATAGAATATTTTGGCTACATTTTGGATGGTTGGAATATTAAGATCTCTATGGAGAGTGTCATTAGAAACATAAAAAGGAGCTTTAACTATTTGACGGAAGCATTTTGACTGAAATGTTTAGATTTTATTGGTGTTGGAGGGTTTAGATGTTCCCCAAAGTTGTATACCATAAGTCCATATCGGTTTAAGCAGGAGTTTGTATATTAGTAGCTTATTTTTGACATAAACGTATTTAGATGTGAGAAGAGGACGGAGCTGGTGAAAACGATTATTTAGGGTGCGACGTTTGGTTTGGATATAGGTTGCCCAGGTTAGGCGTTGATCGAGATGGAGACCTAGGTAGCGAACACTTTGAGAAAGCAGTAGAGGGAGGTTATTGAGGTGGATGGTTGGACAGTCTTTGAGTTTGAGAGTAAACGTACGATGTATAGATTTTAATTCATTTACTTTTATTCCCCATTCTTTGTACCAGATTACAAGGAGGTTTAGGTGTTGTTGAATGAAATGAGAGGCCATTTCAGGGCCAGAGTAATGAGCTAATAGAGCTTTATCGTCTGCAAAATCGCCAGTAATAGTTTTAGGAGTAGTGGGTTGGTCTGCTGTAAATAGATTAAATAGTAGCACAGATCGGAGATATGTCAGACATTGAAAATCCAGAGCGTACGGAAAAGTGCCTGTCTTCTAGATAATATTTAAATATTAGATAATAATAGGAAGGAAAAATAGACTTAAGTTTGTAGAGGAGGCCTTTGTGCCAAACTCTATCAAAAGCTTGAGCTAGATCAAGGAGCGCTTTGCAAATGAGTTTTTTTTTCCAACGAGTAGGAAATTTGATCCACTAACCGATGAACCTGGTGTATAATGGAATGATTATGGCGAAATCCAAATTGGGTGTTTGGCAGGTTAGCTTCAATTACTGGCAGGATACGTTTTAGTACGAGTTTTTCGAAAATAGCGGAAGAAGGCTGATGGGTCTGTAGGACTCAGGAGAATCGGGAGGTTTGTTTGGCTTAGGTATCATGACTATTACGGAAAATTTCCATAAAATCGGGAAATATGTTAACCTTAGCATTGAGTTATAAATGTGTGTTAGTAGAAGTAGAGTCTTCTTTGACAGTTTGGAGGCTATTTCTGCTGTAATTAAGTAAAATCCTGGGGTCTTTCGGCGTGCAGAGTGGAGGGTTGTGTATTCAACTTCACTAGGTCGGATATGTTTAGGTGGGAGCGTCATTAGTAGAGGACATGATAAGAAACTTTCGACTTTTTCAATTTGAATTGGGCAAAGAATATTATTATGTGGTTGAAAAGTGGAAGAGATGTTGGCGAAATATACTAGCTTTTTCGAGATCATTTATAGCCCAGGTACCATCTGTTTTCCTTGGAGGAGGTATTAGTGGTTGAGAACGAAGTATTTTTCTAGTGGTTTGCCATAGCGAATTGTTAGTTGACGAGAGTGAATTAAGATGTTTTGTGTAGTCTTGAGACCTGATTGAAGCCAAAAGTCTTTTAAGTTTATTTGCTAAGTTGTTAATTTTACGCTTATCAAAGGAATATTTAGTGGTTTGCCAAGTAGCGCGTGCTCTGCGTTTTTCCGCGATTAAGATTCTAACATGTAAGGGAAAATTTATATTATAATTTATGTAGGGAGTAGGAGTATAGACCAAGCTGACTCCTGGATTGATTTCGTTAGAGGTTTACTGCTTCATCTATATCATCAGTAGATTTTAGACTTATTTTAAGATTTGTTTTATTTTCAAGGGTTAGTTTAAAATTTTCCCAGTCCATACGGCCTTGGTTGAGGCTGGGTTTTTTAGTTTTAAATAAAGGAGCATTATCGATGGTTAATAGGACGGATGAGTGGTCAGAACAAAGATCATCTAGATTTTTAATCAAACTATGTAGACTGTTTGGGATTTTGGTTATAAATATATCAAGAATGTCTGGTCTTTTCCTGAGTGAAGTGGGCCAGTAGGTCGGTGAGGAGGGAGCATGTATTTTAAGATTTTGAGAGTTCACTAGAGTTTTGAGGGTGTTTCCACGAGGATTATTCACACGACAGCCCCACTGCGTATTTTTGGCATTTATATCACCTCCTATAATAAATTTATCCCCAAGAGTGTCGAAGGAGTCGTTTATTTGGTTTATAGAGATGGTGTGGCGTGGTGGGCAATATACTGCATAAATATGTATAGGAATATTGTTTAACGTTAGGGATATACGACAAGATTGTATATGATCCGTTTGATAAGGTGGTAGAGGATAGAATAATAATGATAATCTTACAATGACTGCGGCTCCTGTGTGTGCTGTGCCGTCTGGCTGATTGGTTTTGAGTGTTTGAAAACCGGGTAAGTTAAAATGTGAAGAGTGGGTGAAATGCGTTTCAGTGCGATGTCAATCCTATTATTTTGGAGGGTAGCTAAAAGTTCGTTTTTATGTTTCATTAGACCATTTGAGTTCCTGATTAGTATGATGAGTGAGTTTGATGTTATGTTATTAGTTGACATTATTTGTTTTTATGAGACTTGAGAGGACAGTGGTAAGGAGAGATATGAGAGGGTTAATAATTGATTTAAATTCATCAATAAATTCTATTTTTTAACTGTTGTTTTATAGCAGTCAATATTGTACTCTGAATATGGCCAACCTTTATGTTGAATAAATGCATAATATTAATTTGTTAAACATGAAATAAACTAGTCATAATTCTCGGTTGAAACAAAATAAAACATTTATTATTTACTAAGTCTTAAAGACTGGAATAGGATATTGTCATTTTCATGGGTTGAGTTGATAAAGTTAGAAACTCTGATAGAGAATAAATATGTGCTTGACAAACAAGATTGTAGTGTGTTATTAGAGTCATATTACATTTTTCTACCAAAAAGGGTTTTTATTTACTAACAGCTAAGTATATATTTAAAATTTATTATTTAGGTTTTGTTTGAAAAATGAGAAAAAAACAAAATATATTAAAGCATTAAAAAAAAACACATTAATACTTAGGAACAACGTGCGGACCTGTAAACGGCTTAACCTTGTGGTCAAGGTTTGATGATTTACTGATAGTGTATGATAGATCATCAGGATAAAGTTGAGCCAAATCATTAATCGGCACGAAAGCGCACAACTCATGACTGTAATGTGTGAAAAACTTGCCAATGTTCTTGAGATTGTAATCATATGGTTTCAGTTGTCTCTGCAATTTTTCTGTAACAATATTTTGTGATAATTCAGAAACTAGACCTAATACAAATGTGTGTAATTTATAATATTAATAGCGACATAATATCATTAAGTTTATACACAAAATAAACTCTAGTTATTAAATAACTATTTAAATTTAATTTGGTTCAAAACAAAATCATTATTTACAGTAGATCAATTATTGAAATAATACAAAAAATATATTTATAAATAATGTAGTAATGTAGAAACTATTTTTTAGATAGTATTAATAATATTTTTATGCTATAATAATTCACAATGAATCAAAAGTAATTGAATAATGAATATCATTATTAATTATCATTTTAAGTTTTAGGTTATTATCAGACCATATAGTGCTCACAGGTGGAATTCAATATTCTGTGTCCTACTTAACTTTATGCACCAATCTACAACAATATTAAATGTTTTTTTAGATTCTGAGCGGAGCAATGAATATATTGATTTTACTATGTTGTGTACTTTGGGGGTGGTTTTCGATAGCAAAATTTATCTAGTTGGTGCATTGGGGATGTCATTTTTTGAATTTCCCAATAATTTTCAAAAGCACCAGGAAAAACCAAAAAAAAATTAAGAAAAAAGGGAAATTTTACGCAAAACCAGTTATCGACCAAATCTCTTTTTTTATATGGTTGTTAATTCAAAAACTAATCAATGTAAATACTTGAAATTTTCACGAAAAGTTTATGCCAGTGTTATCTATATACAGTTAAAATTTCAAAAATGTTGTGACTTTTTTTGAGTTATTTATAGACCACTGAAATTTTCGATTTTTTTGAGAAATTCTTTTTGAAGTGTGGATAAAAAAATTTGGATGGCCAAAAAATTTTGAAAATTTAATACAAGGTACTTGTTCTCATTGTAGTTAAATAAAATTAAAAATCGTTAGTCACAGTTTTATTTTATAAGCATTTTAGTTCAAATTTTTATGAAATCTATCAAAAACGCGAATATTTGTAAATAATTTTGAAGTTGAAAAATTATAAAAAATTTTGTGTTAATAACTAAGGATTAAAAATACAACACTAAGTTTTCCTTTAAGTATCTATAGAGAAAACTCGAAGCATCATTATAAGAAAAATTTAAAGCGCGTTTGAATTTAAATTTTTACGAAACAGCGTAACGATAACGATTTATCCTCAAACTATTTTAAACATTTTATATTTTTCAAAAAGTATAAGTCGCAGATACTTGAAAATTTTACCAGTTATTAAGATTGGCATTTTCTTTACGTGATTTAATTTTCAGAATATTTTGACTTTTTTTTGAGCTTTTTATAGACAACTGAAATTTTCAATTTTTCTGAAAATCTTTTTTTGAAGTGTCGATAAAAGTTTTCTGGCCCAATCAAAATACTTGAAAATTTAATAAAAAATTCCTCATAAGTTATTCTTATAGTGATCAAAATATTATAGGAATACATAGGCACAATCTTTTTTTTTCATTAGCATTTGAAGTTTAAATATTGACAAAAATTCGTCAAAAGCATGAATATTTGCAAATCATTTTTTATGTATAATTCATAAAAATTTTTGTATAAGTAGCTAAGAGTTGAAAATTTTTAGAATCGTTTTCGTATACAATGATATCTATCATTGGTTTCAAATTTAACACTTTTATATATATAACAATGATCCATACGGCACCTAATGTACAGCAGAGGGGTACCCACTTTTTTTTGAGTTGAACGTAGTTACTCTTGTAATATATTTTTATCTTTCTGACTTATCTCTATGTGTCTCTTTCTCACCTGTACGCAATACATTTTAAAATCTCTCTGCACATTGTTATATAGCCTTTAAACATATATCTTTTGTCATATTCCTTTCTGTCTTACCAATTATGTAGCTAATGAGTTTCTTAACCATATTATGAACTTTTTTTTTTTTAGCAGTAACACTTAAACAAAAAAAAAAACAATTCAAAATGAAAAGTCATGCATGTATGTTTGTATTTTTGGTGAAAACTAAACACATCTTGTCTTCACAGGGAAAATTCTATTTTTATGTTTTATCAATAAGACCATTTTAGAAAATATATTCATGCAAAAGAAATTAAATAAAATAGAACAAGCAAAAAAAAATAAATAAAATGTTTTGATGGTAAAACTTTTTCAACTAAATCAAAATTTCAACATACCATATCTGCCTTCCCATATCGCTTTGATAACAGGATTTTGATATTTAGTAGTACAGTAATGATCAGGTCGCATGAGCACATGGTACACAGTTGGATTTGGCAATGGGTTATTACTGGGAACTCTTGTCCAGCCCACAACAACACCACGTTTAGTCACTATACTTGAACAAGAGCCATTGCCCATTGCAATGGTATCAATCATCATGCCAATTGCATATTTTGGATCATGTTTCTCACCACGTGTTTTAGGTACTAAGGGGAAAATTTCTTCCCACTAATCGTTAAAAGAAGTTTTATGTTAAATATTTTAATTATCAATTATAATAAGTTTTATCACTTACATCTGTGTACATAATGTTCTTCTCACCTACATGGTTTGGAGCCTGAAAATATTAAAAAAAATAATAACGATGTCAAGAAAAAAAAATTCCTAAACTATCTGATATTTAAGAATAGAAGAATACTCACAAAAGGATTAGATGGATTTCTGAGCAAGGGACATCGACAATATTCATTATACTCATGGAATTTTTTACACTTAAATTCAACTTCAGAATCATCAGGTTTTAAGAGTTTTTGGAAATCCAATACATATTTAAATGTAGTTATACTTTCAATAGTGAGTTGCTCCACAGTTTTACTAAATATCCAAAACAACTAAATTAAAAAAAAAAATCAATTTAATTTCTTTTTTTTTTTTTGTTAATATCTACTTAAACAATCAGTTTTATTTTATATTATAACATATTATTTGGAAATTTAGTATGTAATTAGGTGGGTAGTTATAATATTTTGAGTATATTACTAAAGCCATTCGGACTCAATTGAATAATATTATTTTAAATCATGTGTATATAATAATTGGATTTAAAATTATATATTTAAATTCAATGCAAAAATATTATTTTTAAATGTGTACTAGGAATTTAAGCTCCTCTACCACTCAAATAATGGTCTAATAATAAATTTATACATGTAAACACCATAGGGTTTTTGAAGGTATTAAAATTTCTAGAACTTTAAAATCAGTGAAAATACATTAAATTAGTAAGTAATAGATACTATCTACATTAGATGTATAGATGTATAATTTTAAAATTTAAATATAATCTTATTTCTATAGGTACAGTATAAATATTCTAATGATCAATTAGAAATTAAAAATGACATACATCTCACATGGCCAAATGATATTCAAACATTTCAAGCATTATGCTTTAATACAATAATAAATGTGTATTATAATACACAATAAATTAGAGCTTAAAAATATACTTTTAGTATCTGTGAGGCAATTACCCCCTCCCATCCTAAGATTTTAAATGCAAAAAATGGTACTTTATTATTTAATAAATAACAATATTGTACTACCATACAATTATTATGTTTGTTACAAAATAATATTGACATACCTAATTTTAATGTATATTTGGAAAAAAAAACATTAAAATGCATAAAATTAGACATAGTTTAATCACAATCAATGTCAATTGACACTGTGTGAGGCGAGTTATAAACTTGGCAGAATATGATAATAGTATGACTATTATATGTTGTTATTAATAACAATAACTTCCAATGCCAAAATAATATTTGAACACCAAATAATTTAATAGCTGTAATTTTGTATATACTAAATAAACATTATTAGTTTGAAATATATTTATAAGAAAATAACTATTTTAAAAATGCACGGTTAAAATTAATTTATACATATTGTACCTATAACATATGTAAAAAACACGGGGGCTAATTCAAGCATTAAACTAGAGGAAAATGTACTGTTCATCTAGCCATAGGGGCAGCCCAGATAAGGAATTATCAGTAATAACCATGGAAGTTCATAATAATGATCTTTTACATTGATTTGATCCATCATTATTTTTTATATAATAAAAAACAATTGCATCAATAGATAGTTTTAAGTACTGAGAATAGTGCAAATACAATTGAAAAGTAAAGCGTTGAATCCAATAATATAACTGATCCAGAAATTCAAATCCAAAAAAGCAAGGATAAGTCATAGGTATTTTTTCAAATTTAATTAATTTAAATCACACTTGAATTAACTTTTAAGGTTTTTAATAGGTATATAATTTTTAATACAATTTTTATACTTCACTTGAGTATTTCAAATAAGAATTGCCCAATATATTTGAACTTTTGAGAAGTTAAAATTCAAAATTACATTTTTTCTAATTGTTATCATTTTGAATTTCTTAGTTAAAGAATTAACTTTTAATTAAAAGATAAAGATGCCACGATTTACAAAATACAGCTCTAATTACAAATATGTAAATAGATACTATACTCTATTCAAGTTAAGAATATTACTTGGAGGTAACTAGTTTTTTTAAGGCATCACCCCTTACCAGGTCACACTATCTGTATACCTGGCATGTAGTAATACCAAGCTCCTGTGTACAAGTATTGGCTTCCTTAACTTAAATAAAGTAAAGATAAATTTGAAAATTATCTTTAGGTTTAATAAATTAATAGCCAATACCTTAAAAAATACATACCCAGGAGATTGAGTATTAAAAAATATATATTGATATACATACAACTAAATATCTTTAATCTATTAGTTAAAGTTATTTATATAATATACCTATATAAATTATAAACTATTTTATGTATTTGTGTAAACAATTCAAATTGTACTATAGTATTTTGTTTATACAATGAATATTTACATAATATTAATAATAAAAACATTTAACTAAATAATAAAAAAATGGGTACTTTCTTGATATATCGACTACCTTAGGTGTACAACTGTGTTATCTCGACTACCCAAATATTTCCAAGACTACCTACCTATTATATGACAACTGTGTTATTTCGACTACTGAAG
>VUJU01005989.1:0-11797 GCA_009835225.1 Aphis craccivora
AAAATGTTAACTTTTTACCTCTATAATGCACCAAGGATATTCACTTTTACATCGGAAACCACCCCCATAGTTTGAAATTGGAGCATTATTTCGACTAGTTGTGCTGTTACCGACTCAAAAAAAAAAAAAAACACAGATCATTGTAAAATCAATACATTCATCACTTCGTTCAGAATCTAAAAAATATCATAAAATTACTTTTAATAAATAAAAAAATAATCAAGTTAATGGTTATCAATTATAATATTTAAAATATTATTTTTGTAGGATAGAGTGGCTTGATACCCCTGCAATGAATAAGTATAATTCTTTTGAAAAACCAGAATAAGACAGTTGATTCATTGATAATAGAATAGTATATTTTATAATTAACCAACAGTTTATTTAAAGTTCTATTTCAGACTATATTAGTGTTAGTCACTTGGAAATAAATATCAAGTATGATGTGTATTTTATTATGAAAAATACAAAAATTAACTAAGAGAAATTATTTTCATATAGAAGACGGAAACAATATACTTAATTGTATTTGTACACAAGAAGTACGTAGTTTATTATTATTCTGTAAAACAATAGCACGCATGTACAAAAACATACCATACTACATTATAAACAATACAATTAAAATAGGTAGTTCCTTAAAGAAGAAAGAAAAACTACATTAACGTGTAAGTTAATGTTAATAACGTAATTCAATTTTAAAATTTTAAACTTTTTTTAAAAAACAATGTTTTATTTATTATTTTATAGTAATAATAAAACTACTAGTTGACAAATTATTATTTACCGTTGGTATTATTAGTTGTACTTATTTAAAATATATATTAGTTTGTTTTACTTTTTAGAGTTTGTTTACAACTGAATAACAATATTATTAAGCAATTGATTTATTGTACGTATCCATTCTTAATATTTCAGTATGAAAAAAAAAGATAAGCAGGTAATATATGCTCAAAATCTAATAAGTTGTTAAATAATTATAATGGTTTTTTTCCCGTGTGTTATAACATTTACTTATAACCTATGACTAACATGTTGTATATACTTATCTAAAAATAAAACAAACTATGCCGAACAGAAAACTTATAAGGTCTGGATGATACATCTCGCGGAGATTGCATCGGCGCTGCTCAGACTAATCATCCCGTCAACATCATAGGAATAATGATAATTAAAAAAAACACCATACAATAGGTACGTGTAACGTCAAAAATAGAAGGCGTTTGTGAATAATAATTTGACTTTTGACATTTCACGTTAACATAATAACGCTACCTTTTATAATACCTATTATCGATTTAAGAAATCGGTACCTGCGTGGTCACCCGCATGGTAATGACGTGGTTTCTTTATATTATTATATGACACGCTCTGTCGCGTTTATCGACCGTATTTCCGATGTATTGTTCGCAATAACACAATATTTTATATATCATATGAGATTGCTGTATCGGAAACGGGATGACGGTTAAAATACAGTCATATATATACTTGAACACGTCGCGCTGCGCACAATATACGCCAGCGGACCAGCGGCATCGGCACGAATGAAAATATTTTATATTATTATTAAAATCGCGCGTACAATTGTCGTCGTCGTCGTTGTCGGTAAAATCGTTCCGGGCGTGCGTGTATGAGCGTCCGGGTGTGCGTGGGGGGGGGGGTGATACTCGTTAGGATAGGAAGGCTGGCGTCTGGCACGGCTGTATATATACCTAATAATACTTTTACGCGTTATAAACGGAGACGGCAAGACGTACGTGACCGTCGGCCGTCGGGCCGATAATAAATTCCGGTCGCCGCCAAAGTCCCGTATGTTAGCTCGGTGGTGTGCCCCCGGATCGGTAGAAAAATCCCGGGAGACTCACACGCCGGCAACACTCGTTTATTATACAGAATGTTGTGTGTGCTTAAAAATACAAGTCGGTGGCACGTGAAAACTTCAGGACGCGTGTGCGTTTGTATCGGCGGCGACCGGTCCTGCGGGCCAAAGCGGGGGGGGACGAGAAATTAATATTCGAACCAAAGACCCGACGGCGCTTACCCACAGCGGGCGGAAGACAGTGTGCATCTGCTACTGCTGCCGCCGTCCTATATACATACACCACCCGAAAGCAAATCGTGCACTGTTGTTATAGGTAACGCAGTATTATCAGTAGTAGTAGGGTGGTGGGTGTACCACACCCACCGCGGGTCTTAACTACGATGTTGTACAAGCGCCACCCGTAACACTGTATATACGCGGTATAATGACAATTATTATTATTATTGTAATAAAAGCGTTGGCAATAATATTATTACTAAGGAAAAGTAATAAACGAGTATACGAGATAACATCGTGTATGTCGTGATGTACTTAGAAAATCGAATAAAATATAATAGAATAACTTAGACGTCGACATATTATTCAGGGGTACAAATAAATAATGTCTTTTCGATTATTTAGGCGAGCCGCAACACAATAGTATTATCAGGGTACATTTGGAAGTGAGGGGGATTACGATAAGATAAAAATAGATTTATGCAAAATTATGATTTTACGATTTAACGTACTATAATGACAATTATATTTATTTTAATATAAAAATAAATATTCAAATGAATGTGCTTTTTGATTTTGACTATTTTTTCAAACCACATGGAGGGACTCAAGTATACATATTCCACGCCCTAATGAATACTTTTGAGTTATATGATATGGAAGAGATATTCCAGGTTTTATACTTGAATCGTTTTTTATATTATGTTTATTCAAAATAGGTAATTTATAAAATTAGACTATAGGCCATTGATATTAATATATAATATTATACAATTAATAGATGTTTTATAATATTTTGATTTAAACATTTATGTACCTATATTGCCTATACATCACGCCGTCTGAAAAAAAAATCTAGATGTAATAAAAGATATGCACTCGTTGGGAATTCAACTATGATTGTTTTATCCAACTTCATCATAATTATGTTAAGTTATAAAACTTTTTATAATAATTTTTAAACTATTATTAATCTTCGTATTTTAAAATTGCAGTTGAAGTTAACTAACCCCATAGAAAATTTTAATAATTTTAATGCTAAGTAAAAAATTCCCGAGAGAAATATTGTTAACGGAAAGCAGTTTCATAGAAAAATTGAACAATATATCTTAAAAGGTAATTTTAATTAAAATAATTAATTAATGTACTAAATGGTTGAGATAAGTAAAGTAACGAACTAAATCGACTTTTTAATTCAACCACAAACATTTTAGAAAAATTAACTGACAGTGCTTTATGATTTTAAGTATATGTAAACTCGTAGAGGGAAATACATAAAAATTAACAGAAACATCTTTAAAATAACTATTGTTTTCCCCATGTTATCAAAATAAATATTTTGAAGGTATCACACCAATTATTATTATACATTTGCGTTAAATGACTTGGCATATAATATATTTTTATTAATACACAATTAAGAGTTATATTTAAAATAATGCTAAATTTTTCCTAAATTATAATAAAGATAAAACCCAATAATATTATATAACTAGTAATTATAAAAAATATGGTATGTCGTTAATACCTATATATAAAAAAAGCAATGTTATGATTTCATCTCAAGCAATAACAACATTTTTTTGTTATCTTTTATAAAAATAAAAAATATAATATCTTTAGATCTGTTGTGTAATGTCATATTGGACAAAAATTTGTTGTATATAATATGCTCGATGTTATAAGTTTAATATGTTTAAGATACTTATCTTGTATATATTACAGTAAATGAAATACGCATGAAAATTACGTAGTTATCCGGTGATTATCGTAAATAATATATAAAATAGACATTTTGGACATATACCAGTTAATTGTGATATTCTCCAAACAAATTGGTGATTGTTATGTACAACACATCGTATTTTATATTTGTACGAAACGTACCTAATATCTATATTCTATATTCATTCTGTCTTATGTTTTCTATCAAGACATTTAGTATCTAAAGGGACAAGTAATTGATAGTTAAGTCCGGTTTCAAGTTTTATTTTATAATCATAAAATACAACATAATTATTTCTATAAATAATTAAGTATAATAATAAATTGAATAACGACTCTGCATTGTTGACAGTTTCGTTATTTTCATTTGTCGCTCGTATCTTACTATTATTTATTTCTAATAATTGTATTTAAAAATAAACAATAGTGATTACTTAATAATATTTATATTATTATTTAAATAAGAATGGAAACGGTATGAGAAAAATGTTAGATAATAGTATATCTTCTATCTTTTACACAATGACGTGATGACAACAAAGCGTTTTTATGTTTATCCAACAACTGTCGTTTAGATCAATTATTATAATCATCAAAATTGGTTTTAATTTAAATTTTGCACACCAACCTTAAGCTAAATAAAAACTAAATATTTATATAATATAATTATTGCTATCACTCATAAATTTAAATACAAATAGTTCTGTTCAACTTCATAAATTCAGAAGAGAATAATTTCAATAATAGAATAAATGAATATGTTTTGTATTATTATTTTTTTTTTTTTTTTCATCGCTAAATTTATAGATTTATAGTATATTCAGAATTCAAAAACGAATAGGTCTAAAACTGTAGGTAAGTATAATTTATTTGTTTAGAATACTTTATACTTTACGAATTCAAAAATGTTTACAACCAATGTAAAACTAAACTGAGAATAGGGAAATATGAAAAAAAAAGTTTAAATCATGATTATAAGTTTTAATAAATACAAGAGAAAGGCTTTACCAAAGAAAAACTGAATACTATATGTAAATACTAACAGTTGCAACTGTGGTTGCGTAAACTTTCGTATGATAGGAAATATGTAAACACAATACATAATATATTATCATTGATTTTCAAAAACGACAAAATATACTTTTCTATTTCTTTTTATTTATATATTTATCATAATATATTAATATTACCTATATAGAATTTTAAAAGATTAAAAATGTATTTTGAAAGTCTATATTTCTTTAGTGAACACTCTTTAAATAAAAGTCATTGTATTTAATTCGGAACAATGTTTGTTTGGAAAAACATTCTTAAACTTCTTTTTGTTTATTAAATAGAGTATATAATTTATTAAATAGGGCAAAAACATCTCGATTCAATTTAAAATAAATTATTTTATATAACACCAAATAATAATTGTATTTTTTCAAGGAAATGCGTATGTATAATTATTTTGTTTTAATATAATTGATTAATTTATCTACATAATTAAAAATGACCAATAATTGCAAAATTGCATCTTTTTAATTTCTAAAATTATCTTTGTATTTTATGTTTTGTAAACTACCGTTTTAATTAGTTTTATAATGAATATTGTACAATGCATAATGCATATACATATTAAACTGTTAAAGTTTTCTTAAAATTGACAAAGATAACATCGACATATTAAAAAAAGTTACATTATAGGAGATAAATTATTTTAAAAGTTAAAATACACGATATAAATATATATTATATATTTGATGAATTTAATAAAAAATTGATTATCTTTGTTATAGCAAACGATTTTGTAATTAAATGAAAAATGTTTATTAAAATTATAAAAAGTTTTTTTTTTTTTTTAATTAATAAAGTGAAATATGAAGTTATCAGTATTCAAAACCTTTCTATAGCAAAAGTCATATTTCTTCCTTGTTCTTTTCTAAAAATTATAGTTCCACATATAATAATTCAAATGTATAACTTAAAATATTATTTTATAATTATTTAATACAAGTTCAGAAATAATAATGACCACTTTTTTTTAAAAAAAAGAATGGCTTATCTTCCATAATTTAAATTATAATTACAGGTATATAGATTCCATTAGATATAATATTGACCAATCATCAAATACGGCAGGAATCTGTTAATAATCACTGTAATAATCTCAATGTATTAATTAAATATCAACTTTATCACGCCACCGCTCTCATTAAAAAGTACTAATGATTTAAGTATTTAATTTTAACGTGAAATTATCCCACCTCATTTTAAACTGCCCTAAACTTTTACTAAAACACTCCCGCATATTTGTATGTAATTTTTTAATCTTCCAAAATCTACTTTGACATTAAAATATATTCTCATCTCAATAAATAAATATTATACTATTTTATTTAACCATACAATATATATAACTCTGCTAATTAATCCAAATTATTATCAACGTTAGGTATACATAATTATTACTATTTTTTCTCTTTATTTACCTTTAACATTATATCTTAACTAATCGTTTAACAATGCTTAAATAAATAAAACAAAAATCATGTATTACACTTGAATAACGTTTAATTTATTTAAATTATTTGTATTGATTTTTATAGTGAAAAATTAAAACTATATAACATTAAGGCCCGGCTTTTTTAAAATTACTATTAAAATAACAATTAAAAATTATTTTAATGAAAAAAATAATCTAAACATACTCGCATTTCATAAAAAGGATAGAACAAATTAATTTTAGAATATTTTAAATTCTAAACAACTTTTTTCGATGAAAAACCTTAGTTGTTATAATTATGTTCGATTAATTAGAATAATAATGTTATCCATGAAACGTGTTTTCCTTAAAAAGTATTTTCAATAAGTAAATTGTAGCAGGTTGTTTTTGTTTAATTAAACATGATTCTCTGTCGTACTTACTCAAATTAATTGTAAAGCATATTAACTAGAACAATTAATTTGAATGCAATACGTTTATATATAATAATTAAAAATCTATTTTTCATTATATATAAAATTATTTTAATAGTGTATACTTTTCACTCATGCTCTATTCTATGTCACAAATCAAAACTCACACTTCGATTCAAAATTAAAATAATCGCACAAACCACTATAATTTACAATATTCGATACCACAATTCTTTAAAAAAATCATGTAAACAACCTCGCAAAAGATCAAACTTTACCTATTTCTGGTACATCTCCACCCTCCCCCAAAAAAGCTGAAAAAAATAGTGCCTTGAACTTTTTTTCATCTATCCCCTACACATTTGTCATATAATGCTCTAAGGAGTGAGTTTCGTCAGTGGGAGTCTTCTTCAACTCGAGTCTTCAATGACTACCTGTTATACTTTACTATCGTTTATTTTTATTTTAATTACTTTGTATAGATTGGTGTAATTAAAATAAAAGAAAAATGATCTATATCAAGATCTCTATCAAAATCTACTCACAAAATCAAGTTACGAAAAAAAATATTTTGTCAAATTAAATAAGACTAAGCATTATAGGAAATTTTTTACTAAACAATTATACACATATTTTATAGATACCTATTATGCTGTTATCAAAATATGTTGTCACTTTTTGTGCATTTATAGACTTTAAATATTCACATTTTAAGTTTTATATCGACCTCTTTTTTTATTTAATGTATGTGGTTTTTACAGTGGGTTGTTAAGAAATAACAAAAATACATAATCACAATCCGTTTTATACTTATTTTAAACTGTAATTTTGAAAAAAAAAATGAATATTTAAACGATAAATACAATTTTTTCTTAATATAACATTGTAATTAAAAAATATATTTCAAGCAGGGACTTAATATTTCTAATTTTATGTATAGTATCATTTTCTATATTCACAGAAAGTTTCAAAATATTTAGACTTATTTTAAAATCTTAAATACATTTTTTTTTTTTAAAGTTAATTCCAATACAATCATATACTATTGCAATATATAAATTTAACAAAACAAAAAAACTCACTTTACATAATAGGTATAATTTAATATCAAAAATAATTTATGTTATTCAGAAAAACATTTTCAATTATTGATTATTGATAAAATTAACAAAATATTTTTTTCTATGATTAGTAATTTTACCCATGAGCTTTAATTTCTATATTACGATTTATTTTTAAATTAAAATGTGGTGTTATTTATGATATTTATGTATATATCATATGTTACACAAAAACGACATTTAACAGCTGTTAATATTATTATTTGATTAATAATTTATTCTAATAATATAATATAATCTTAAACATTACCGTATAACATATTATATATTTGTAAACATTTTTAATTGAAAGTCGAAGCATAAAATTTGTGAAATGAATATCTTTTTATTTACTTTAATTTTAATAAATTAATTACCTATGCCATAAATATAATGTAACTTACATATTAAATTATTAAATTATCACGTATTATTTAGTAATATTTGCATACAAAATGGAATAATTTATTGAGTATATCAAATTATAATTTGACAGATTTTTAGGATTTTCTTGAGTTTTAAATGTTATATTTAAATTCAGAAAATTCAAAGTAACGCATTCGGTAGGTAGTTTAAACTATACTGTATTATGTATGCTCTACATATATTATCTACCACATGGATCAATATAAGTTATGTATGCATAATTAATATTCGGAGAGTGGTTTTTTTAATATATTTTTTTTTTTTTTTACAAAACCTCTTGCCCAAAAAAGTCCTAGAATAGAAATGAATACTTTGATCATATCATTAAAATAATGTGAGTAACATCCTACCTTTGCCATTGCCACAGCGGGAAACGAATCCCAAATCAATTGCTCCTCTTCTCCTTGGTTGCCCCGTCTCTGTCCTTTGAATATTCTCGAAGCGGTCAACGTAGACGCACCCATTCCATCGCCGACTAAAAACACCACGTTTTTCGCTCTTCCCATTTTACCCTCGTAGCTGGCCAACCGTTTTTTCAGCGCGGATCTCGCCTCTTCGTACCAATGGTCGCGACCTGAAAAAATGTATATCTGTAGTACAATATAATTCAGGTTGAGCTTCTGCATACACGAATTAATTTTAACAGAATAAATTATATTGACGGTACCTAAATACTCAAGTCACTGTATTCATTATTTTATTGCACGTAATAGGAATGCTATTCCTAAACACTGTATTTTGAACAAAATAAAATTTCTAAATTATTAACTCAATTAGTTGGACACGTAATATATTATTTATAATAACGCATGTATTGATGGTATTTATGGTGAATAGATTACTTAAACTTATACAATTTATTCATTTTTTAGTTGATAATCTAAAGACAATCGAGTTTAGAATGACATATTGTTAAATTATAATCAACTCATTTTATATAGTTACTATATTCACAAGACGTTAAATGTTTACATTTAATGTAAATATTTATAGTTTTAAGTCTTTAGGACTTTTAATTACTACTGCAATGTTCAAAGGAGAAGAATTTTACTTCGTTAGTCGGATAATATTGGCAATGCAATTATAAGGTTATCGATTTTCTCAACGATAGCATATTTTCAGTGTTAATCCAATAACCATTAAAAATATGTATACATATTATATATATTACGTTATTCCAAAATTCTATTATATTTAATAATTATATCATTCACGAGCATTTTTATTTTTATTTCTTAATTGAATCGTATTTCTAATAATTATTCTTTCATATTTTTTTTTCAAATATAAAAGTATGTAACAATAGTGTACAAGTAAACAATGGAACATTGCCATAAATAAATGTTCACAAATGTGAACAGTTTATTTAGAGATTAAAATAGCAATTACTATAATCTAGAGTCTAGACCATTGTTTTAAAACTTTTCTATCTATATTAGTTAAATTAATTTATTATTCAATTATTTGTTACTAATATATATAACATTGAGTTGTAACACACTAGATAATTTGGGTACATTCCTATAAAATGTTGCATAAATCAGTAGACAAGACAGAATATCTAAGCAAATCTTTTTATCTGATCGTATTTATCGAAAACATTATATTATTATAAGTGTTTGTATAATTTTCTGGTCGTTTGATTGTTAAATTATAAAATATTATTATCATAGTTATAAAATGTACTAAACAAATGAGGATTAAATCGAAGAGAAAATCGGAATATTTTTCAAATATTTTCAAGGCGGTAAAACTTTTTTCCAAGAATGCGATTTTATTTACCACGACTAAACGGAAATATATAGGTCTGTTATCTTAAATGAGTCTAGCTCCCGGAAACGTTTTGGTGAATATATACAAGCGCAATCGATACATAACCGCTTCGCGTTAATGGTATGTTGACCAAGTGTAAAACGAAAATAAACAAAAAACGATTTTAAATTGACGAAATAGCAACCGCGATATATATATATACATATACAATATATATATACATTTTTCGGTGGTTGTTCGGTACCTATTTCGATCGTATTACATATTGTGCTTGGCGTAGTATTATACTGTATCGATATACCTATTGTTTTATTTTTTTTGCCACCAAACATAATATCACGGAATGTTTAAATGTATTATTGAACACTGCGAATCGGTATTGCGCATTGCCATAACTTTACTATTTTATATAACATTGCACGGGGCAATATTTTACACTTGTATATATGCCGGTCGAAAACAAAGAACACGGAGCATATAGAGTTCGTTCTACAGCGTTTTGTGTTATAAGAAATGAAAATGGGGTGTTCGAGAACAAAGTCGTACCATTTGTTCCGGTTAGTCTACGTGTGATTATTATATCGCTGTACGGTAATATAATGTACCGTGGTGTAATACAAATTAATTTAACCAAACGATGTCGTATATTGTTTCCATTTTGAACGATTTCATGAAAATTAAATGCATACACGGTATTACAACACGAGTACGTAGATAAAAATGGAACAGGTATACCTACTACACAAGTACGATTTGTTATAAGTATAACAAATGATTTTATTTTTTATGCTCACGTAAACTCGGGTTTAAATAAAAAAACATGTACTTAATGTATTTGATTTGATACCAATTGTTTTGGATTCGTTACGATGCATTCCGGTTATAATAAAACGAATAAAATCGGTTCATTAACAGAGAAAATACATAAAAAAAAATAAAAATGTGCTTTATGGCGATTCGGTTTAATCAGAATTACAACAAAATTATTTAATTTTTTTGAACATTGAAAAATGTCAGAGTAATTTTATTATTCACCGGACAAGATTAATAATTAAAACTTTTTAAATTTTTAAATAAAAAAACTTAAATTAGATAATGCTTTTAGATAATTAGAGACAAAAAAATTACAATATTTTAGACCAGTTTTATCAAACAATGTGGTAAATAACCATCTGGTCTAACACTATTTGATTATACACTAACTTAAATACTAAACTAACCTAACTTGAATTATTATATTTTGAACAAAAATAGTGATTGGTATTTTAGATTCTGAACGAAGTGAAGAATGTATTGATTTTACAATGATGTGTTTTTTTTTCAATTTTAAATTTAAACACCATTTCAAAACAAAAAATACTACGAAAAATCAAAAATTTCAGTTGTCTGTAAATAGCTCAAAAAAACGTCATATTTTGAAAACTTAATGGTGTATAGATAACACTTCTTGAAAATTTTTTACTAAGTGACTCATTTGAGGTACAACCATAAAAAAAAAAAATCAATTTTGCGTAAAAATTCCCGTGTATCCGTCGCTTTTTTTTCCGATTTTGAATAAAACTTTTTACTGCTCTATAATGTACCAAGGATATTCGATTTGCAATCGGAAACCATCCCTGATGTAATATTTCAACAAGTTATACTTAGCACATCATTGTAAAAATCATTACTTTTCTCACTCCGTTTAGAATTTAAAAAAGTAACACATTGGGTAAGTGAAAAAGTTGTACCATAACGACTGATAGTAATTATTATTATTTAATCCCGAGCCAAAAATGATCTTCTGGTCTGTTGTAAGGTTCTCATTTCAACTAATTATAGTGTATATTGG
>VUJU01005990.1:0-11785 GCA_009835225.1 Aphis craccivora
AAGTAAATAGTGGACTGGTGCCTTTAGATTTGACTTTACAAAGAGTAGTAGACAAAATAATTGGTGTTACTGATGTGGAAGGTGTTTTGGTGTATTTTATTAAATGGGAGGGGAAGCTAATTAAGTCTTTTCTCTAGATGCTCGCAAGGTTTTCCCACAAATTTTTATCGACAATTATGGGGAATGAATTAAATGGATACCTATTTTGAGTAAAGATAATAGTGCGGTTGATGGTGAACAAAACGGTGTGTTAGAGAAACAAGTAAATGGTTTTAGCCTGGTGCCCATAGATTGGCCTTCGCATACAGCAGCAGAAATTATTATTGGTTCTACTACTCTTGCTGAGTTTGTTATGGTTTTTAAGCATTGATTTTTGAAAGTCATTCATAATGAGTAACAGAAATGTCAACATCTAGAGCAACTGCACCTCTAAAATGAGTCGCCTAATTCATATACACTTAGATAACCTAACCGAATAATACCTTGACAAACTCTTTTCCGTTGAAAAGGTTTTAAATTTGCGTAAAAAACACGACTGGGAAGAGTATTTTCCGATGTGGATTGGTTACTTTGAGGCTGAAAATACGTGGGAGCCCTTAGAAAATCTAAATTGTGCAGAGTTGTTGCAGAGTTTAAAAAAAAAATGAAATATCAACAATAGCGTTAGCGTAAACGCTCACGATCTAGAGCAACTGCTCGTTTGATTGTTACGAATGGTGCATTAACTGTTAATAGTGGTGCATTGTCGGCAGCTGGTGCTTCTTCATTAGCAGCTGCTCCTTGTTCATCAGTAGGTGATCCTTCGTCATCAAAAGTTGGTCCGTCTAAAGAAGTTAAAAGCACTTCTTTGATTCCAAAAAAAAAATTGTGTTCAGTTAATTAGATTGGAGAAGTCTGATGAGATGGAGCGTACGGTTGATGTTGAACAAAACGGTGTTTCAGAGAATCAAGTAAATGGTGGACTGGTGCCTTTAGATTTGACTTTACAAAGAGTAGTAGACAAAATAATTGGTGTTACTGATGTGGAAGGTGTTTTGGTGTATTTTTTTAAAAGGGAGGGGAAGCTAATTTAGTCTTTTCTCGAGAGGCTCGCAAGATTTGCCCACAAATTTTTGTCGTTTATTGTGAGGAATGAATTAAATGGAAACCTATTTTGAGTAAAGATAATAGTGCGGTTGATGGTGAACAAAACGGTGTGTTAGAAAAACAAGTAAATGGTGTTAGCCTGGTGCCCATAGATTGGCCTTTGCAAAGAGCAGCATAAATTATTATTGGTTCTACTACTCTTGCTGAGGTTGGTATGGTGTTCAAGCGCTGATTTTTGATAGTCATTCATAATGAGTAAAAGAAATGTATCTTCTTTCAGTTCAACTAAATTCTCATCAATTTTACCTTGTGATTTATAATATACTTAACTGAATTTGATGTGAATGTTCATCCGTCAGTTCCAAAGGGAGATACATTCAATGCAAAATAGTGAATGTAATATATATATATATTTTTTTTTTTTTTTTTTTGTTTTGTATTTAATTGAACTTTGTAAATCTTTAAATAATTTGTAGAAAACATTTTGTTTGCCCTTCATAGTTCATAATATCATAAGGTTTATAAAGAAAGTAACAAAAGAGGACTGTCTAAATACACAAGTTGTAAAGCTCAAGTCAAATTTGTGATTTAAATAGATACTTTACTTCAAGAAAAACTGATCTAATACTGAATGTAAATACTGATAAAGTAAAATATGTGTATCCTGATTTTTTGTGACAATTATATAAATGTTGTATAAATCTAAATTAATCACGAGTTGTTTTAATACAGGTCTGTAATAAATGCATACATATTAAGTACTAAATTATGGTTCTATTTTTATATATAATTATTTATACTTGCGACGTTACAACTATAGCTTCATAACATTTTTGAGCTCTTTTTTTAGTAGGTATTCTTCTTTTTGGCCTATTTTTTTTGATTTTTAGTTACAAAAAATGTGTATAATTTCATATTTCATCATAGTAAAGAGAATATTTTAGTTCTCATAGTTTAAAGACTAATTCTTTCAAACTAAAAATAATTAGGATACGCTTTATAATATATTGTTGTTATTGACTTTTTTTTATTAATATGTTATTAATATAAATATGTTAATTGTGTTCCATGTGCCTATGGTTACATAATTTACAGAATAAATTGTATGGTGTTATTACAATTTGAAATAAACACAACCATAGAATTAACACAGCAGAAGCCCTTAGATATTTTAAAGCAACAGATAATTTAAGACAAACTTTTGAAGAATATATGAATGATGGAATGACAATGACAGAAGCCATTTGGTAAGAATCATACATACAAATTATTTTACTATTCTTAATTAAATTGAGAACAATAATAAAATAACAAAAATAATTCATATATCTATCTGTATTATATGTATATAAATGTGAATATATTAAAGGTATTTAGTCTTATTTAAATATGACCAAATAATTTATTATATTAAGTTTATATTTAAATATGAATTAAAACTGGGTATAATTTCATAATTTACAGATATCATAAAAGTGTGATGACTATGATGAATTGTTCAGCTGAAGATTTTGTTAATACTAGACTAAATCCTACTAATAAAACTGTACAAAACTGGCATGAAAAGTGGAGATCTACACATTTAACCCTCGTACTGGTTAAGGTGTAATCATGGTATGTTATTAGTCGTTACCATTAATCTACTAAAAATAGAATATTTGTAAAATGTTAAATAATCATCACAATTCAATGCATACTACATTTTTGTTTTAGTAATTCTATTTAACTACAATATATTGCAAATTTGTATCTTAAGTTGAAATGTTAAATAATCATAACAATTAAATGTACATTACATTTTTGTTTTAGTAATTCTATTTAATTACAATATATTGCAAATTTGTATCTTGTGTTGAAAGAGCCAATTCACTTTTTTAAATGAGGTTCAATATTAAATTTATAGGTAATATCCCCTTTAGAGTATGTAATTTAAAAAAGTTGTACACCTATGATAAAAATTTGAAAAGTTAAAAACATAATTTTGTACATAACTAACTTTATGGACTAACAACTCAAAAACATAATTCTCAATTTTTACAAAAAGGCCCTAAGTTAATAGGTTTAGTTATAAATATTTAAAAGTTTACTTGTACTAATAAAATGTAATTTAAATAAATTAAATTGTGCTTTTTTATTTATTTAATTAAATTTTAATATTTTAATGTATTAGAAACTTAAAGAAACATATAATGAATATGGAGTATTTATTTTTATTCAAGATGTTCCTTTTGCACTTACTTACATCATTCATGTTAAGAGCCCATGATTTACCACTAGCTAAAGATATAGTTTTTGTTGATTCTACTAGTTTTTGTGACCCAGAAAACCCCATTGTATCACTTTTTTATTAACACTGTGTGCAGCTGGTGCTGCTCCATTGGGTGTTTTTATAACAAAAGTCAAAAGATCAAAGTGAAGAATCATATAAAGCTGGATTTCTATTGATTAAAAATGATTAACAGAATATCTTTGATGGGAAAAGTTTTCCTACCATATTTTTAACAGACAATTCATATGCAGAAATTAATGCTTTGAAAGCAGTTTGGCCAAACTCAAAACCTCTGTTTTCCTCCAGTAACCATAGAAAACAAATACTTAATAGCAAAATTGGCATTAGGTGAAAAAGTACCAAATAAGACATATTATGAGGGCTTATTACCTGCAGAAGTAGTTCATACACAGTCACCTATATCTCATGACATTCATTAAGATTCAAATAAAAAGAGTTCAACAGAAAGTATGCAGATTGTAAAAGAACACAATCCCAATTTAGAAAAACAAGATTGTTTATTCATATCAGATGATATTACTCAGAAATTGTCTAATAATATAATAAAGTATGGTGAATCAACTTATGAGAATTTGTTAAAATTCAAAAAAAGATTAGATAAAATACACACAGCAGGGCAGTTTAATACTTTTTTAGCAACAGCAGGTACATCCTCGTTATCTCTTAGACATAGAGACGGAGCATCAATAAAAGTACAACCAACTACAATAGCTAGGAGGAGACCAGGAATTACTAGAGGAAGTAAACATTTACTTGCAGGTAAAATTAAGATGCAAGATACAAATATAACAATTACAATTTTAACAATAGCATCTTTTACTTTAGGTAGACTTGCTGGTCTAAGTGATAGTAACCGTCCCAAAAAGAAACCCATAAATTTACTGCATAACATTAAAAATTGTGTTACTAATGCAAAATCACATAAATAAAAGTATATTATATTAGGTAAAAGTAATAATATTAAATATATTTATTAATCGTTATATTTCCAACTAACTTTGTTTGTTATTATGTTAAAATTAATTAATGTAATAGTAATTAATTAATGCAACACTACACTAGTAAAAGTTTATTGAATTTATAAGTTAATTTACTTTAATTAATCTATATTACCTATATCATTATATCATAATTTGAATTTGAAATTTATACAATCATTATATCAACATGGGCGTTCTCATGGGGGTGGGGAATAGATATGGATATGGAGGATAGATCCCCCCAAGGTTCTTTATTTTCTTACATACCTATTAGTGATACACATTTTGTCTACTTTTGGTAACCCTTACGGTTTATCATGTAACAATTTCTTTCTTCCCCTCCATTGAAAAATCCTGAGAACGCCTCTACATCAACCTAGAAAACAAAAACTTCCTAATCATATTAGAGTGTTTATGCGACTAAAAATAGAAATAATAAGTTTATAAAAATTATCTATTCGTTTCTAACTTATTATGTATAAATATTTATTATATTATTATTTAAATATGATATAGATATTATGATTATTACTATTAACATATATATGTGTTATAACTAAGTCTTAACTAATAGTTATAACTAATTCTACATACCTATAGGTACTAAAGTATTATTACCATAGGTGTTTAGTTTTCTTTTGAGTTGTTTCTCATATTTTATTTTAAAAAAAAAATATTAGACAATCATTACATCATTAATTTATACATCATTCAAAATAATTTAATGTTAATACATTAAAAAATATTATAAAAAAAATATTCATTACTATTATTATTATTACATTTATGTATTGTTTTCCTAATTCAATATATATTCAATATATTTTATATTTTTTACATAGTAAATAATAATATATAGGTAGTAGTATATTATATACTATATCATAATTTAAATTTGAATTCAGCGCTAAATATTTCAGACCAATGAGAATGCCGTATTTCCCTACGGGTTTTATTTGATGAGCGGAATGTTAATATGCATTCCGGTAAGGTTAATTAGTTCATACTTAGAAACCTGAAGAGTATCTTGATGGCTGAGAAGAGTTAGTTGAAGATTATAAAGAAAGACACAATTCTAATGAAATAAAAAATAATGATAATAATAAGGTTAAAGATTAAATGATTGTTTTGTCAGAAAAAGAATTAATTGATGTTGATAAAGAAGTTGCAACTGGTATAACCAAAGAACAAACTAGGATAAATGAAGAAAGACATAGATGCTCAATAGCTAATGCAGCTGTTAGGAATTGTGGGTCATCAGATGGTGATCAATCTAGAGAACTTGGAAAAACTTCTCTGCTACCAGTAAAAAAGGCTGATGAGTCTGCTTAATTGGATAATATATCTAATGAGATTGAAGATAATGTGAGAGAAAAGATTAGGATAGCTCAAAATTTAGATAACCGTACTAGAAACGGCAATATAAAATACCTGCTCAGGTGGTATGGTTTCAACGAATTTTCAAATAGTTAGGAACCCGAGAAAAATATCTAGATGGCTGTGATGGGTTAATTGAAGATTTTGAAGAAAGACACAATTCTAATAAAATTGAAAATAATGAACATGCGAAAACTGTATGGGACCACAATGGATGCAAGACTTTATATATTTATAATCATGAGTTTAAAACGAAAGTTTTTGTCAATTTCTGACAAAAAAAAAAATAATAATTAGAGCAGTCGAAAGTGATAAAAAGAAAAAAGACGTAGCGGATAGTTTTCAAATCCTTTTGTTGACACTTTCTACAATTTTGATACATAAACATACAATTTAATACAACTCATGCAGAAAGTAGCAAAAAAATGAACCCACCAAGTAAGTTTCCCTGTTTAGAACAACTTTTGTACACTTGATTAACCTAAAACCTAGTCATGCCGGTCACCGAACAGTTTTTGTGTCGGGGGATATCAATAAATGTTATAGGATAAGTAGGATCCTAATGTTGTAGGATGTTTAGAATAAATTAAAAATTTTGTATTAAGTCTTTTGAAAATATACAAATAATTAAATTTCAAAGTATATTTAAACTATCAAACTGGAAATGGTTTAAAAATAGGTTTTATTATGTAACTCATATGTACAACACATAGAGATGAGATAAAAATTAGCTCATAAGTGCTCGTCAACCTCTTGTACATTGATCTGAATAGAAAACTATAAAAAAACGTTTAACTTTCCATGAAAATTAAATATTGCTCTAATAGTTGTTACATATACATATAGCAAGTTAATAAATTTCATAAAAATTGGATATATTAGGTATTATATAATTTAAAGAGGGTTTAAATATATTACAGAATTGGCACATATTCATTATAAAAACAAAAACTATTTTTGATACTCATTATGTATATAAGATATTATTCTATATATATTTACTTCAAAGCCATATTACTAAAAATTATATACATTATGTAACAACTACTTGTTAATTATTCTTTACTAAACATTTAATCACAAACTTGTTAACATTTCATATTCAGTGCACTGCACGTCCATAAATGCTATTATATATAAACATAATTGTGTATAAGTCACAAACATGTTTTATTCTCATATTTATAATTAAATAACATTCATAATGTTTTGGTATAAGATGACTAGTCGTAATTCAAAATAACCATCCAAATACACATTTATAAGCTTACAGATCGTTAGACCATGCCAGGGGCTCATACCTCTTTTTTTATTGAAGGAAATATATATATATATATCATTATAGTTTCTTCTTTTGACAGGTGATTTCTGCGAAAATCAATGAATAACTTTTCCATTATGTTTGCAAATTAATTAATTAAATACATTTATGAGCTTACAGGTAGTTAGACCATGCCAGGGGCTCATACATCTTTTTTTGATTCAAGGATATATATATAATCATAACTAATTTGATAATATATATTATATTATATAATAACGATATGTTTATATAATTATTTTTTTATATTTTTATATATTTATAACGATAATGCACAACAATAAGTTTTTTCAATAAAAACAACATTTGTATTAATGTTAATGCAAATACAATAGTAATGACCAATTAACAAATAGCTATTAGAAGCGTATATAATTAACAGTTAGATTTTAATGTAATAATAAGATTGTTTTTTAAAATTTAGTTGTTCAAATGAATAATTTAAATGTGTTGATATAAAAGAACTTCAAGTCATAATTAAAAACCAAATTATATCATGTAATATATTTTTTTTTAATAAATATATTAGTATCATACTATAAAATATACTCATCAATTAATTAACAATCATAAAATTGTTTTTACTTGATATAATAATTTCCATTACTAATATTTAAATAAAATGAAAATTTTCATGAATTCAAAATAGTTTTAAGAAAAATTATATGTTAACATGCTAGGTTGACTAGAACAATAACAAGGCGGATGAAGAGCACTGTGTAGTTTGGAAAATTTGGTTACTCCAATGTATGCTATTTTTACATTACAGAAGTTTTACTGTTAATAAGGTTACAATTTTAGAACTATTTTTTTCTTAAAATTAAACATAATATTTTGTAATTTTTGATTAAACGAAAAATCAACAATAACCAACATTAAGATCTGACTAAGTGATCTAAAAATTAAGGGATGTAATACTATTAAAAGATTCTCTAGGTTATTGTCCTTGCCACAAAAACTAGCCTGTTAGTACAGTGACCAGTGCCAAATAACCAGCCAGTTACCTATGGGTTCTCAAACTATACGGAGATACCTTGCTGAGCCACAGTTTAACACGTAACGAGTGGACTAAACCAAGTGAACCGCAAAACTAGATTGGCCAAGCCATAATTGAAGGTCAAGAAAGTATGAAATATAACTATGATCAGACCATCCAGTCTTGAAGTATGAGGTAGATGAGGTGGTAGTGATGCTCCGACAACAACGACCAGACCAGTCCTCAAAATTACAAGTTTAATACCGTGAACGACCACTACAGGTGCTGGAAGTATAAGAGGGCGACACATACAGGGGGCTGAGTAATCCACAGAAGGTAATTTCCTGTATGATACCACGACTCACGTTTCTCAATTAAAATCATGGAAAATTCTACAAGAGGTTGAAGGGGAAGGAGGTAAACTAAAAAATCTTCAGAACGTAGTCATATATATCCAATAAAAGTAATAGATGAAGAAAAAGCCAACCATTTCGATATCATTTTATACAGTGACTATGTAGTCACTATGTATATTTATCAAATTTTTCACGCATTATTCGTTCACAAACCACTTAAACGGGCATACGGTGTACCCGTATTGAAAAATATTGCTAGAAATTTAACTTAGTGATTTCTTTGAAATTTATAATATAAATATTGCGCCAAATGTCATATATAAGATAAAAAATTTGTATCTATTGGCAAACACTCGTCAATTTTATTAATCATGATTATTATAATTAATATAATATAATCGATTAAAACTCAAATATTTCTTAACTTATATCTGGTAGTTATTTACCTAAAAAATGTATGAAAAAAATAAAACAAATATTTACAGCTCTTCATCAAATAAATACAATTTTACATTAATTTAGTTTTTTAAAACCTAAATAATTAGAAACTCTAAATATGCAAAATAAAAATAATTAAATTAAATTTAGTATATTATGTATATGCCAAATTATAGACAAAATAAGCAAACTAATGTATTTGATTTAAAGAGAACAAATTGTTAATTCATATAAATCCAAGCTCTAATGGCTAGTTATTACCTATTCTTAGTAAAAATACTGACATTAAAAATCAAAGGATTTATCCAAGATTTTTATTTATTTTAATGGATTGTTGTAGGTTAAAATAAATTAGAATATTTTAGAATATCTCCAAATAATGATAAGAATTAATTTTATCAAACAAAATTTAAAATAAAAAGTTATTGTAAATAAAAACAATAAATATAAAATTAAATTGTTAATTTAAAGTGTATTTATAATTGTAATGATTTTTAGAAAAACAGTTAATGTACATAAAGTATTTTTTAATGAAATAAAATTATTTTAATAAGTAACCAAAAAAATGTATTAGCACTACCCATATTTATGTATAACATGAGTATAGTGTATAGAAATAGATAAATATAATTGATCTTGGCAAAAAAACAAGGTTGTAGGTACTCTTTCTTTTTCTTTCAATCTAATCTCAATAATTTGGTAGTTTTTATTGTTTGTCTAAATTAATCATTACAAACATAACACATATTTAATATTAATGATTTCTGTTTTTAGTAAGTGATAAACAAGATATAACTTAATATGGATTCCACAACAAATTCTAAGTAAGCAAAAACATTATTAGTGTAAAATAACAAACTATAAATTTACACTAGTTTTGTTTTTAAAGAACTTTATTTTCTAACACTTGATATACTTATAATATTTATAATATAATATGTATTATTTAGTGATCAATGATCATCTACTTAATCAACCATCAGATATAGTTATTAAACAGGAATATATTCCAACTGCTGACGATTATAATGATTATCATTCATCACAAATCAGGTAAGAATTGTATTTGTATCATAATATAATAAGGAACTTAATGATAGTATATTTATTTTGATAAAATTTAAAAATAAATCATTTATTTTGTAATTGATAAAATATAATATATCACTAAATAAATAAAAAATCATAATATTAAAATATGCATTACTATATTTATCAATGTTTTTTAATAAATACAATAATTTACAAATTTATCGGATGCTTAATCAGATAAAAACATTTTAGGTACTCTATAACCATTTTTATATGCAAATTAAAAATATACATTAAAAATTATTCTAGTTTAATATTTAAAAAATACTAAACAAAGATACCATGTACAAATAGTTGCATATAAACACTTACTTAGCACAATAAGCAAGGTTGAGCTGACTATAAAAATTAAATTTCTAGGTTCTCAATTCATTCACTTTTGCAGTGAGGAACTGTATGGTCACTCCTAGCTTTCAAAATGCTGAGTCGATGTTATTATAACCAGGTATATTATAATTTTTGAATGTGTTTTCTAAACTTGGTTTCTTAACTTCCAGTTTTACATTATCTTTTTGTTTATTATTATTATTTTTTTTTTTTTTTTAAGATATTTTGTGATTGTTTTGATAATTTGTATTATATAGTAGTTTTTCAAAAAAGTTCTTAAAATTATTATCCTTTTTCTGGTTCAAATAAAAGATTGATCTTGTAATCCTTTATTATCAAAAAAGGTGCTTTAAACCCATATTTTAATGAGTTGCATTTCTCATAGAATAATCTTAGGTTTCTAGAAGTTTAAATGATTTTAAATAATTTTACTTATTGAACCCATTGTGATAATTATAGGTAAGTTAAAAATAATAAAGCTGAGCTAGTGTATTAGCAAAAAAGTACACATAAATACTATAATATATATAAGACTGGATGTGAAACCATAAAAAAAATGAGTATAAATGGGACTGAAATTAAAATCGAAAGAAATTATATAGATGGTTTTATGTTTGAAAGTGTAGTTTTGCAAAGTGATTCAAACATAATCTCTATCAACTCCACAAAATGTGGTATTTGTAATAAAACGTTAACTAGAAGCAGATATTTGAAAATTCACATGAGGATCCATAGTCCATACTGGAGAAAAAACTTTTAAATGTGATGTTTAGGGGCAGTAAGGTGCAGTGGTTACACAAGTTGGCCACAACGCGCGCAGACACCAGTTCGAACCCGGCTCAGTGCAAAAAATATTCTGCAGAATTTTCTGTAGTCTCTCTCCCCCCAGCCGTCGTTCTGGTTGCCTACTCTGCCCCCCATCGGACCCACTCCTCTGGGAGTGAAGTCCAAACACATGTGAATATTCTCTTCCTAAGAGAAGGGAGTACAAGTGCTACACACTGCACTCTACCCCTCCCAAGCAAAAAGACTTTGATAAAGACCCAGACGGTCGTTTCAATAACAAAAATTGAAAAAAAAAAAATGTGATGTATGCAATGTGTCATTTTAATTAAAGCACCATTTGAAAAGACACATTATTATAATTCATAATACTAACAGAGAAAAGCCATTCGTTTGTGACATTTGTAATACTTCTTATGATAATAGTTCATTTATGAAAATAACATAGGTTGATACATACAGGTGAAAAACCAAACATGTGTGATGTTTGTAAAAAAACATATAATCAGAAATATAGCATGAAAAGACACATAATGAATATTCATTTTAAATTCTAATCTTATTTAAGTGAGATGTTTTTTTGAGCATATTTTATATTTAACTAGTTTAACATAATACAATTAAATTGATTAATTCTGGATGTAAAAAATAGTTTATTTGTGTTTTGGTGAAAAATTTAGAAAATTTATTTTGAACATCATTCTCAAATTCTATAATTTTGTCCTTAGTCTTTTCAAATTTCAACAAATAATTTTCTTC